>JARBWK010000011.1:87849055-88049951 GCA_030556195.1 Anolis apletophallus
ATTTTAATAGTTATATGGACCAAAAAAAAGATAAAACTACGCAAATGACAAAAAATAGAAATAGTGAAACAACGGACTTAAGTAGAGTGATGAATAAATGGCAATTAAAGGTTGTTTGGAGAATGGTAAAGGGAGATGAAAAAATATACATATTACTCGGCTGTACATAAAGTTTATACAAGAATAGATTATATTTTTGTTTCTAAAAACATGTTAAGTAAATTGTTAAATGCTGATATTGGAATTATCAAGATTTCGGATCATGTCCTGGTGTCAATTGAGATTGCCTTGAAATGTGATTATGATAAAATGACGAGGTGGATATTGAATACAAAAAATTTGAATTATAGAGAGATTGTGGATAGAGTGAAATCAGAATGGCAAGAAATTTGGGATTTTAATGAAAGGGATGTATCAAAAGGAGTGCTATGGGATACAATGAAAGTGGTGGGAGAGGGTTATGCATAAAAGAGACAATCTCAAAAAAGGCAAGAAGGAAAAGGAATTTAGAAAAAGAAATAGAGCTTTAAAAATGTGCAATAAAGAGAGAGATATAAATTTATGTAAGATTGAGAGCTAAAAAAGAGGAATTGGATAAAATGGAAATAGATGAAGTACAAGAAAATTTAATATATGTATTTAAGGAAGGAATTTTTTGAATTTAGTGATAGGAATTCAAAGATGTTAGACAAATCCATACAAAAAAAGAAAATGGAAGGCATAGTAAGTATGATAAAAGATAAAACTGGTAAAATATGTAGATCTATGAAAGAAAAATTGAAGGTTTTCGAAGGGTTTTACAATGAACTATACCAAACAAAAGCTCGCTCCATAGAAGCAATTAGGAAATATGTGGAGGAAAATTGGGAGAGTAGGTTGGAGGAAAAAGACAAAGAATTATTGGAACAACCTATTAAGAAGACGGAAAACGAGTAAGTTATTAAGAATTTAAAAGTAGGGAAAGCTCCAGGTCTGGACGGTCTGGGAACAGAATATTATAAAAGTTTTAGAGAAGTATTGATTCCAAAATTATTAGAACTGTATAACAAAACAATGAAAGGAGAGAATATGCCAGAATCATGGAGGAAGTCATTAATAATATTAATACCAAAACTGGATAAAGATTTAACAGACCCAGGGTCATATAAGCCCATATCATTAGTTAATCAGGATGCAAAGATTTTATCTGCTATAATAGCCACCAGAATGAATAAATGAATTTACAAGTATATAAAAAAGATCAGTGTGGGTTTGTATTTATTTATTATTTATTTATTTATTAAGCGTGCTTCTATGCCGCCACTCCCGGGAGGGCTCGGGGCGGCTCACAGGAGCCAAACAAGGCACAATAAAAACAATGGCAATGGTTAAAACAACAGCAAATTAGCTAAAAACAATACACTCGATAAAATCATAAAAACTGTGATGCAACACGCTACCACAGATAACACTTAATATTAAACAGAGGCTGCCCAAAGTAAGACCTACAGGTCGAACGCCTGGCGGAAAAGATGGGTCTTGCAAGCCCGTCTGAATGCAAGTAAGTCCCAGATCGCACGTGTTTCTGCCGGGAGGGCGTTCCACAATGTGGGCGCGATGACAGAGAACGCCCTCCTGCGGGTTGAGGTTAAGCGTACGAGCCTCGCCGAGGGGACATCCAAGAGATAGGCTCCCTCTGACCGCAGTGATCTCATTGGGCAATAAGGGGAGAGACGGTCCCTCAGGTAAGTTGGCCTCAAGCCGTATAAGGCCTTAAAGGTAAGAACCAACACTTTGAAGGTGATCCGGTGCTCAATTGGCAGCCAGTGCAGATCCTGCAAGACAGGTGTACCAGACAGGAGTCGGGCGGCAGCGTTCTGCACTAGCCTGAGCTTCCGGGTCACCGACAGAGGAAGGCCAACGTAGAGTGCGTTGCAGTAGTCCAGTCTCGAGATGACCGTGGCTTGGATCACCGTGGCCAGGTCGTTCCGGGATAGATAGGGAGCCAGCCGCCTCGCCTGTCTAAGATGGAAGAAAGCAGCCTTGCTGGCCATGGAGACCTGGGTCTCCATGGTCAGCTGAGAGTCCAAGTGGACTCCCAGGCTCTTTACTACAGGCGATGGGCATAGCGCCACACCGTCCAGCGTCGGAAGCTGGACATCCCTATCACCCGGACGGCCCAGCCACAAGATCTCCGTCTTCGCTGGATTCACCCTCAACCTGCTGGCTCGCAGCCATCCAGTAACGGCCTCAAGGCACCGTTGGAAAGTATCGGGGACGGATTCAGGCCTGCCCTCCAGCCTCAGAATGAGCTGAGTGTCATCAGCGTACTGATGACACTCAAGCCCAAAACTCCGCACCAGCTGTGCAAGCGGCTGCATATAGATGTTAAATAACAGAGGGGAGAGAATGGCCCCCTGAGGGACTCCGCAGACTAACGCGGAGCTCTCGGAGACCACCTCACCCCTCCTCACACGCTGAGACCGCTGGTGGAGAAAGGAGGTCAGCCATTTCAGGACTGTCCCCCTCACTCCAGCCATGGCCAGGCGGTGGGTCAAAAGATTGTGGTCGACCGTGTCAAACGCTGCCGTGAGGTCCAATAACACGAGCAGCGCAGACCCGTCTTGGTCGAGCTGGCAATGGAGTTGATCTGTGATGGCGACCAGGACCGTCTCCGTCCCGTGCCCGGAACGGAAGCTGGACTGGAAGGGGTCTAACCATGTTGCATCATCTATGAAGGACTGGAACTGCTCCATTGCTGCCCTCTCAACTACCTTCCCCAGGTACGAAAGATTCGACACTGGTCGGTAGTTGGAAGGAACTGCCGGATCTAATGACGTTTTTTTCAGCAATGGAGCTACCACCGCCTCTTTCAAGCACTCTGGAAACACTCCTTGCTCAAGGGAGCTGTTTATGATATTCAACAGAGGCCCACGTAACCCCTCCAGGCAAGATCTAACAAGCCAGGAGGGGCACAGGTCGAGGGAGCAGGTGGTAGACCTGGTTGCAGCCACTATCTTATCAACAGCATCTGCGTCCAGTGGCCGAAACCGGTCGAGAGTGGGCCCAGCGGAGGGCCACGGAGTCTCGAGCTCACATACTGTGTCAACTGTGGCTGGAAGGTCCTGGCGGAGGCTCGCTATCTTGTCTGCGAAGAAATTCTGAAAAGCACCGGCTGTAGGGGTCTGATCATTTTTTGGGACGGTAGGGACCGTCGTCAAGGACCGAATTACTTTAAATAATTGAGCCGGGCGTGAGTTGGCAGACGCTATCAGGGCGGTGAAGTACGAATTTTTGGCCGCCTTGACAGCCCGCTCATAAGCTTCCTTAAATAGCTTATAAGCTGATAGGGAGGCTCCGTCACAGAGTTTCCTCCACTCGCACTCAAGCCGTCGCCTTGCCCGCTTCATCGACCTAAGCACCTCTATATACCAGGGGGACCGATGTTTGCAGGGTCGGAGAGGGCGCTTAGGGGCGATCTCGTCGAGAGCTCTAGATAGAGAGGTGTTCCAGGCAAGAACCTGCTCATCAACCGAGTCGCTGATAGACTCCAGATCCTTCAGAGCGTTCAGGAACCTTTCGGGTTCCATAAGTCTCTTCGGGCGAACCAAAATCTGTTCGGCGCCCTTGCATGGGGGAGCGGTTGCTCAACCCGGATCCTCAGAGCACAGTGGTCCGACCATGGAACCTCTGTTACGGAGGCTAGGCCCACTTGAACCCCGGCGCTGAAGACCAGATCAAGGGTGTGACCGGCCGAGTGTGTGGGCCCCGAATTACAAAGGGAGAGGCCCAATGTCGCCATGGTCGAGATTAGGTCCGCGGCTGCAGATGGAATAGAGGCTGCATCGGTGTGGACATTGAAGACCCCCAGAACAATCAGCCTAGGGAACCTCAATGCCCACTCCGACACAGTCTCCAGCAACCGCGCCAGGCTTTCTGCCGGTGCGCTAGGCGCACGGTACACCAGCAAAACGGCCATGCTCTCCAGGGACTCCGACACTAGGCCGACACTTTCAAGCCCAGCGGTGGTCAGCGCAGGGATCGCTCTGAGGTGTAATCCATCCCGGGAGAGTATTCTGGAATACTGTGTCCAATTCTGGGCACCACAATTGAAGGGAGATGTTGACAAGCTGGAACGTGTCCAGAGGGAGGCGACTAAAATGATCAAGGGTCTGGAGAACACGCCCTATGCGGAGCGGCTTAAAGAGCTGGGCATATTTAGCCTTCAGAAGAGAAGGCTGAGAGGAGACATGGTGGCCATGTATAAATATGTGAGGGAAAGTCATAGAGAGGAAGGACCAAGCTTGTTTTCTGCTGCCCTGAAGACCAGGATGCGGGCGGAACAATGGCTTCAAACTACAGGAAAGGAGATTCCACCTGAACATGAGGAAGAACTTCCTGACAGTGAGAGCTGTTCAGCAGTGGAACTCTCTGCCCTGGAGTGTGGTGGAGGCTCCTTCTTTGGAGGCTTTTAAACAGAGGCTGGATGGCCATCTGTTGGGGGTGCTCTGAATGCGATTTTCCTGCTTCTTGGCAGGGGGTTGGACTGGGTGGCCCACCAGGCCTCTTCCAACTCAATGAGTCTATGGTTCTATCAGTAACAATCCTAATTAATTTGACTCTCTCATCAGCCAAAAACAGATCCACACTTCCCACTAAAATATTGGTCAGTTTATGTTGGTTAAAATTATTATTCATTTTAAATGTATTCTTTCATGGGTTTTTTTTACAATTTGACCATGTTTTTTTTCCAACCTATTGTGCACCATCCCATCAAAACGGGAGCACATCAGCTTCCCTGTAATAGGTCTTTGAGGTTAAGCTGTGCCCATGAACAGAGAAAACTGCCAGTCCTGCAGAGCTGCGAAGAGTGGCCAAACGGAGTCACTTAACTTGTCCAAACAAGTACGGCAAAAAAAAAGAGTTTTAGTAATGTTCCTGCTGTCAGCGTGCATAAGATAATGAGCATCCCTTTTTGAATCGAACCAGCCTGAAGGCATTTTGACTGCCTTGGAAAAGAATGCTCAGGCTCAGAACATCAGGTGCTAGACCAGACCTCCTTAGCAACTGCCAGGGCCGGTTGGCCTTAGTTGTCCGCAAGCCTAATCAAGCAAATTTACTTCCAGAAGGTCTGAGACATTTGATATAGAATGAAAGCTCAGAGAGAGAGAGAGAGAGAGAGAGAGAGAGAGAGAGAGAGAGAGAGACAGACAGACAGACAGACAGACAGACAGAGACAGACAGACAGACAGAGACAGACAGAGACAGAGACAGAGAGCATGCTTATATAAGCCAAGAGGCTGTGGCTGAGAGACTCACTTTTCCGGGTTGGTCCCTTTTTCTAGAGTTAGCCTTTCTAATATTTCAAGTCTGATTAAAATCTTAAGAATTTTGCTACACAATCATTTGATTCTTCCTCCTTAACTGCAAAATGTGAAATAAACTTAAGAGAAAACAGTTTCTAAAATCAAAGATAATAATATATGATAGAGTAATACACTGATGACTTTCCTTTTCTTGCAGTTCAAGGCGGGCTACGAGATAAAACACTATGAAAACACAAGATGCAGGTTAAAATTTACTAATAAGTGCACACTGCATTAAAATTCACAAGATAAATTGAAATTATTTACCACCTGTGACAGACCTGTTTAGTTATGTTATTTCTGCTTCATTTTGACAAGTTTCCCCTTTTTCTGATCTCGGTTTCAACGACGAGAATTGCTCAGTTAATGGATATTGCCACAAGATACGATGATGGCCACCCTTGCTGGGTGTCATTGTACCTAACTAAATACCAAGATCATTCTTGTTTCTGAAATGCTTTCCAAATGTGTTGCATTTGCTTCTGCTCATACATCCCAGAAGTTATACTCCTGCACAGGAACTGAATGATAATTCCAACTACTAAGCATCAAGATAGTTCCCACTTATCCATGCTGTTTTATCTGAACAACACACCCCCTCCCGCTTCATAGTACAGAATAGTGAAGTTTTTTTTAATGTACCATATGAGAGTTCACTCAACTCATCTCTGACACATATGAACATGAAAGGAGTGCAGTGGGATGACGTATTATACACATTACTGCAGGGGTGCTCACACTTTTTCAGCATGTGAGCTACTTATAAAACAACCAAGCTAAATGATCTACTTAAGTTTTGCTGGAGGTTTATTTTAGGTAGAACTTTCTTTTGCACTGGGCGGGGGGGGGGGGGGGGTGTGAAAGATGTTGTTGCTGTCTGTCTATGTTGTTCTATGTGTCAATCTATGGCTGCTGCTCCTGGATGACCAGATGGCCAGGAGTGCTTTTTCTCAGTTTTGAATTATGTGCCCGTGTATCCCTACCTCAGTGAGGTGGTTCTTGCACCCTGGACATTCCACAGATATATAAACCAGGCAGTAAGAAGCCAATCTTGAAACTGCAAGGCCATTAAATGCTAATCAAGGTGGCCAGTTGAAACATTCACATTTACCTCAAACAGACAAGAGTTCTTTCTCCCACCCTGGACATGCAACAGATATATAAACCTCACTGACTTAGTTGCTGTAAGTTTTCCAGGCTGTATGGCCATGTTCCAGAAGCATTCTCTCCTGAAGTTTTGTCTGCGTCCATGACAGAAATCCTCAGAAGTTTTGAGGTCTGTTGAAAACTCAGAAAATGGGGTTTATATATCTGAGGAAATCCTAGTTTCCAATACACCTCACAACTTCTGAGGATGCCTGCCATAGATGCAGGCGAAACGCCAGGAGAGAATGCTTCTGGAACATGGCCATACAACCCAAAAAACTTACCGTAACCCAGTGATTCCAGCCATGAAAGTCTTCAACAACACATACCCACTTAGTTTCCAACAGACCCCTCAAGCTCTGAGGATGCCTGCCATAGATGCAGGCGAAACGTCAGGAGAGAATGCTTCTGGAACATGGCCATTCAGGCCAGAAAACTCACAACAATCCAGTCTTTTCCTGTAGTTCCCTCCTGGCACACCGCACGTGCGCACACACTCTACGCTATGCTCACGCGCCGCTGAGGGGTGGCCGCGTGCCTCTGTTTCTCGTTCCCTCCTAGCACACCGCGCATGCGCACACACACTACGCTATGCTCACGAGCTGCTGAGGGGTGGCCGCACGCCTCTCTCTCGTTCCCTCCTGGTACACGCCCCCCCCCCCGCACGCACACACACACTCACCTTGCGCTCACCCTTTCTCCGGCTTCCTGTGCCGCCTCCTAGTCTCCAGCGCAGCAGAAAACAAGCCTGCTCCCTCCTCCCTATGGCTTCCCCTCATGGCCTTGATCATGTCTCCTCCCAGCTTGCTCTTCTTCGGGCTAAGCAGGCCGGGGTCTGCCTTCCTTCTTTTTCGGTGGCTTCTCCTTTCTTTACTATGCGCGGCGCGAGGGGGGAAGCTCCTTAGCCGGAGCCAGACAAGATGCTCCGCACCGGCGCGTGCCCATCTGGATGCACTCACACGCGCGCCCTGCCTTTTCACACCCCAATGCCTGTAATTGACTAGTACTGCCTCCGCGACCAGTAGATCGCGATCGACGTAATGAGCACCCCTGCATTACTGTTACCGTCTATACTCGAGTATAAGTCAAGTTTTATAGCCCTTCTTTAGGTTGAAAAAGCCCCTCTTGGCTTATACTTGAGTCAGTTATTATTTTTTTACTGGGTTATTATTATCATTTTTATTACATTTATTATTTTACTCTATTTATTATTGTTGTTATTATTACATTTATTATTTCACTTTGTTGTTATTATTACATTTATTATTTTACTCTATTGTTACTGTTATTATTAAATTTCCATTATTTTACTCCCTTATTATTATTACCTTTATTATTTTACTCTATTATTACTGTTATTATTGCATTTCCATTATTTTACTCTTATTATTATTATTACATTTACTATTTTATTCTATTTATTATTATTGGAAGGATATGTAAGTACATTTACATTGAAGAAGGTTAAAATAATGATTTAATCAGAGTTGGACAGTCTTATCTTAAATTACAGTTTTATGTAAGTATTTGAAAACATTTAACCTACGGATGCCTCAATTAATGTAATTTTATTGGTATCTATTTCTATTTTGAAATTTACCAGTAGCTGCTGCATTTCCCACCCTCAGCTTATACTCAAGTCAATATGTTTTCCCAGTTTTTGTGGTAAATTTAGGTGCCTCAGCTTATATTCGGGTTGGCTTAAACTCAAGTATCTACAGCAGGGCTGTCCAACTTCTACCGGCCCAGGGGAATTCCGGTCACTGATGACCTGAGGGGCCATAGGGTCTTGCCCCTGGCTCTGCCCCCTCCCTGCCCCCGGCTCCGCTCTCTCCCCGGCGCCCTCTCCCCTCATTTTTATTTAATATTAAATATATTTAATTCCATCCTCCCATCTCCCCTTATTTTAATGTATCCCATCTCCCCTTATTTCATCTTTAAATATATTTAATTTTATATTTAATACATGAGGGGAGATGGGGGGAAGGAATGAGGAGCCCTCTGAGGAGCCCCCTGCTTCGGCCTACCTTTTCCAAATGAGTACCCGGACGACGAGAGAGGCGACGACCGACTGAGTCGAAGAAGTTCCTAATCGCGTCTGTGGGCCTCAGCAATCCAGTAGTAGAGTAGCCGAAGACTATCGCGAGAATACGCAATCCACACGGGATTTCGCTGTCAACTCCGGCGTGATCTCGCGTTGACAGCGAAATCCCGTGTGGATTGGGTATTCTCGCGATACTTGCTCTGAACCCGAAAGTAGGGGTTTTTTTAAAAAAATTATTATTTATTTTAATTTTCAATTTTTATTTTTTATTAAAAAGCTTAGGGGGCCGTAGGGAAGGGGCTGGGGGCCATATACGGCCCCCGGGCCGCCAGCTGGACAGCCCTGATCTACAGTACTAATCCGATAAATGCATATGCTACTCTTCAAAATAAAATATTCTAAGAGTAGCTAGCAACCGAACACAATCTCAGAGCACCACAATTTTAATAAACGGATAAAATTAGCAGTGATAAAAATCTCTCCTTAATAGCCTGGAGGGAGGGTTGTGAATGGGATCCAAATTACAAACATAGTACCAGGTGCAGCTCCCTGGGAAGGAATCTGTGCCATTCTGACTGAAACTGTCATAATGGCCCTCTTTGCCAGTGGCACATGAGGCTGGCATCCAAGGGTAAGGGCATGTGGGGGGATCTCTTGGAAATCAACCCCATCCTGCACAAGATTGTAGTCTTCATCAAGGAAATAGAAAGACAGATGAGTTAGCTGACAAAGACCTTCCCCTATTGTCCTCTGTGTCTGCCTGTCTTTCCTATTCTCTCCTTCTAGTTCTGTTTGTTAGTTCTCCATTTTCTTCTTCTCCTGTGAGTATAAAAAGAGACAAGGTATCTACAGAGACAGAGACAGTTAGATATCTAGGCCCTAACTCTCCTACATAGAAATTCAGTTTTTTCAACAAAGTCTTTTGTAACTTTTAAAGCCTGACTCTGCTCTTGTAATTGCTGAAGCTCATTTGCTCTATTGCTGTGCTCAAGAAGCTTCTGATCTGCTAAAACTGGTCCTGCTGCTGCTGTTGATGCTTTATCTTTTTCAAATGCTTTTTCTTTTTTTGAAATGACCCAACAGCACCCACATATAGGCAGACTGACATGGGGAAAGTCAGTCAGTCAGTCAGTAGCCTTTATTTTTCGGTCAACAAACCATCGGCTAAGTCAGGTGAAAGTAGAACAATAGAATACAACATTTAAGAAATTAATAACATCGCATTTGGGTTATGATTAATAAGAACAAGTGTCACAGTTCGCTATTGGTTGAATGACTGTCTTTATCATTTAAAACAGGAACTGATTGCCAATTAATAGTAAGTGTTCTGAGTACTTTTTGTTACACTCTTAGTGTTTACAGGTTATTAATGAAGCACTTGCGGCCTTTTGCCGCTGCAAAGAGAAATTTGGCCACCTGTTCCGTTACCCTTTTGTCAAGATCAGACAGTAAATAAGTACAGTACCAATTTAGGGTTCTTCCTGGGGAAAGGTATTACTATGTTATTCTGAAATTAAGTCCATTAATATTTTCTGTTTAGTAGTACAGACAGTCCCCAAGTTACAAACAAGATAGGTTCTGAAGGTTTGTTCTTACGTTGAATTTGTTTGTAAGTCATAACAGGTACATTTTTGAAGTGTAACTCCATATATATATATATATATATATATATATATATATATATATATATAAATAATAGGGAAGGGTTAATACCCCCGTGGTGTTTGTTTTGCTGTCTGTGCCCCTGTTCAGAAGATTTCCTATCACTTTCTGTCCCCGTGATAATTGGATTTTGAAAATTTTGGCTTGTGAAAACAAGGATTGGTGATAAAGCTTCAGTGGAGATACCTTTCTGCCATGGTAACTCTTTCAGGAGTGAATTTTCCTTTTTAGGGGTAGACTTCTCTCACTTCGTGTTGTATCAGCCCCGTTCTTAACTACAAGTTGTTTGTAAGTCGGATGTTTGTGACTCAGGGACTGCCTGTACAATACATTGGCTAGAGGAAATAAGAACCAGAAACTTACCAGAACTCGATCCCCCATTTTGAGTTCTCTTTCTCCTTTCTTTAAAGAGCCAGCTTCAGATAGATTGGATATCGATTCGCTTGCTGTTTTGGAAAGATTGCTAACTTGAGATACGGGGTGCTCCTTTGCCACAGGAGAGGAAGTCTTGTGAGGAATGCCGGTGGGGGATAGCGGTGCTGCAGTTGCAGAAGGCAAAGATGCAAGGCTGGCAGCCGATGTGGAGGTGGGCGAAGTCACCCGGGAAGCAGCAGAGGCCTGTGTACCAATGGGTTCCTCCTCTGTCACCACTTTGCGGGTCAGCTTGGAGGGTCTGGTGAAGATTCCCCGCAAAGCCTCACATTGAAAGTAACGGATTCCAGCCACAGAGCCGTCATTCTTGCCAATGGCTTCATCCAAAACAATCCCGGCCCATTGCCCTGGTGCAAACTGGGTTTCTCCTAGGAACTGGATAAAGCCTGGCTTGTTGCCATTCACCCAAACACGCTCTCCAATTCTGAAGTCATCCACAAATTCTTCCTGTGCATCTGAGGGGGAGGTGGTAGATGCTTTCTCGGCAGCTGTTGCCTTCTCTGTTGCAGCTGGAGCTAAATTGGGAAGGAAATCAAACACTGTTATTCTGTAGTCATTTTGTGTGTCAAACAAGACAGCCATTGCCTGCTTTTCTTATGTCAAATAACAAATGAACTAAACTTGTGTATAGATACCCTTTGCACCAGTACTTTCCCACTGCCCCCCTTCAAACCAGCCTATTCTGCTTCCACAGAGGGAACATATTGGGTAGATATGCTCTCTTAACATTATGTATAACTAAGCCAGGCTATATAAATGGGACACTATAATGTCACATTGGCTGAAGGAGGCTCCCTATTTGTGAATGTAGTAGATATAATGATCCAGATCTGGGAAAAGTTACTTTTTGTATTCTGTCTCTAGTATCCCTAAGTGAGTATGGTCACTGGCCAGGTTGACCGGGAATTTATGGGAGTTATAGTCCACAACATTATGAAGTTCAGAAACACATTTAAATGACCCTTCCACATCCCCTCTTCCTTTCTGCCATTACAAATTACGTCTGCAGCACTGGGGAAATGGGGATGGGACACTGCACTTCTCCTGCCAAGATGTTCAACTCTTCCTTACCAGGGGAGGTAGATGCAGCGGTTTTCAATAAGACACTCCCAGGCTTGCTGATCTTGGTTGGAGCCTTGAGCCCACTCGGTTTTAACATACTCATCTTCTGTTTCGCTGTTTTATTGTTCCTGTCTGCAGTAAGGTTTCTTAAACATGGATGCAATATTGGTTTCTATACTGCTTTCCTCTGGAACAAACCTGTGTATACATTCAAGAGGAAAAGATAACTAAATATTTGTTTGGTTCCTAGATGGAATATTTCTGCATTACAAAAGTGGATTGTTTTCACATTGAGCTTACCCCTAAAAGCTATTTTAAGAAATAAAAACATAATTCTTTACGGCATTACCAACAAACACCATAAAAAAGTTTCAATATTTGAGACAATTCTAAATATTTGTGAAGTGCTGGAACATTCCAGAGTAAAACACATAGCATAGCAAGGGAGGTGAGGAGGGTCAGCATGTCAGCATTTCTAAGACCGAACCAAAAAACCCTCTCAAGGCAGATTAGCAAAGCCTTATGCCTGGACAGCTAATTCACAGATGCCCACCTCTCCCCTTCTGGAATTCCTTGCGGAAGATCATGAGATTCTGAGACTGTTCACCCATTATATAGTCTATTAGTCCCCCATACAGTGCCCCAACTCTGCTCCTTTGGAAACCAAGTCAGAAAGGAGCCCCTCCTCCCCTTCAGTTGCTAGGAAAAGAGAATAGCTTTGATTTAGAGGCCCACGACTGGCCTTTCCAAGCAACCATGTGGTAAAAGGTATTTGCCTTAAACAATTTTAATCAACTATTCGTCCCTTGCTTAGTCATCAGGGCTGACTTGCTTTAATTGCAAAAAGAAAGAGAGGGATTATGACCAGTGACCCGCTCCTTAAAAACCCACTACCTAAATCAAAAGCTTCTTGAAAACACTAGTTTCATGTTAGTAGCAAAAGTAAAGAGGAAACAACCAAGCAGGACTTCCAAGGTGCCAGAGACATTTTGAAAGGGAACAGAAAACCAACCTGTGGTTCTACTCTTTTATTAGAACTTGACATATGCTATGAAATGATTCGGGCCTATGTTTACAGTGTCCTGGCACCAGTGTAAGGCTCTGCACTTGTGGCATTTAGATCATCCAACAGTAGCCTGGCCTGATGCAGAACACAAGTTCTGAAAAAGAACACAATGCTCTGCAATAGGAACAGACAAGCACCTTTTCATCACAATGCCACAACAGTTCAACTATGAAAGGCAACAATTAAGAAGAGATCAGATCCGGATTTTGTTTTGATCTTATACTGCAAGCCACCTTAGGTCCTATAAATAAAACAGAACAGAATAGAATGTGAGATCCACAACTTTGCACGGTTACAGAAAAAACTCTGTCAGCTCCAGAGAGTGCAAAATGTGATGTATCACAGGTTCCAAGGAAAAACCAAAGTCTCAGCATCTCATAGCTTGCAACAGATATCCCTGCTTAAAGTTTGTGCATGAGATATGAGAAAGACTACAAACTGGGGCTTTGCATCCTTTGGTTCTCCAGATGTTTTGGACTTTGGCTCCCTTATCAAATACCAAATTGGCCAGTTTCAGGAAACAAAGTCCAAAGCAATTTAAAGGAATACAAACCTATTGTTAGTGTAATCTCTGTCATCTCTTTGCTAATGACATCACCTTTACAATTGCAGATGTTATATTCTCAGTATGAGAAATAACTTACATGTTAGATTTAACAGAGACTGGCTCAGAAAAGTAGAGAAGTTTAGTAATTAATCAGAGTACGTTCAAAATCTTAGGAATAAGCATAAATGTGGATGATACAGAGCAGCTATTAAAAAATCCTTTGAGGCACAGTGCTATGAAGTATATCAAGATTGGGATGCCTAAGCATTTCAGAAAGGATCTATATAAGTGCATCTGCTAAGTAATCAGTCACACCTCAGTCTACCAAGGCTGGGCTGAACAACAGTGGCTAAAATGGCAATCTCCTAAAGATTTCCTTTGTAGTCTACTATTGAACAGAGGGAGACCCAGTTTGTTCAGCAAAACTTTATCAATGGCGTAAAAAGACCAAGAGTCCACGACAAAGCAACACGTATTTCTGCTTGAAAGTGGATGTGAGGAATTTCCAATTTCACACTCTCCTTATGGCAAATAAAGCAGAGAATTAGGATCATCAGATAGGTAGAGGCCAGGATGTGTCTCTTCGGGTGCAGGAGGAGGAAAAGGAGGAAAGAAGCGCTTAGCTATTTCTTCTCAACAAACTTTTAAACCATAATACCTTTTAGAACACCTTCTTACAAACTACACAATATGATCAGAGCACAAACAGAAAAAATATATTCCCTCGTCAGCCCACACAAACCATTTGCAGATTAACACACATTATCAAGATTGCAAAGTGTCAAAGTCACAAGCAAAAACAAAAGTTAACATGTGCCACAGGCCAGAGATGCCTGTACAATGCTTACACTAGTTTGTTAAACCAGCCAAAGCAAGTGAGAGAGATGCAAAGCCATATGCTGAAAACCCCTAAAGAATCATTAGACAAATGGTCTACTTGCTCTTTCATTTTCCACCCCCCTGATGCTTCCCTTCTTTTCCTCACAAACATACTTGACTCCACTGCCTATAGCACTAGTTTTCTCCATGAAGAAAGGCAAGTATAATTAAACAAAAGAAATCAAAAACATGCTCTCAGACTTCTCTTCTGAAAGGACTTGACTCCATGATCTTGATGAATTATTTTATGGTTCACTACACTACAACACGCAAAGCTAACAAAATAAACCTAAAGTGCCATTAGCACACCACTGATCTAGTTGGTTGATGTTTCATTTGGCTTTCAGCTTCTCCAAACTCTTGAACACCTTAATTCTGGTGACAAAATAAAATAATAATAATAGAACAGAACAGTCTACCCAAACTGAAGTAAGATTTAAAAAAATCTGCTTAGAATACTGGTTCTGGACATTATATGCCACTCTGTCATCAGGGCTACAAGGAGAACTGCTACTTTCAGAGATTCAATAGTAGGCTGTTTTCTTCATAGGGATAGGAAATGCCCTTCCTGCCTCCTTGGCCTCTGAAGGAGTTTCCTCACCACAGGACTAAGGACTTCCCCAGTCCTGTCATCCACCCTTCCTGCATCCCTACATTGTACCCATTATACCAGCTCATAATATATTGTTTAGACTTGTCTTGCTTTCCCTAAGAGGCCACCAAATTTGTAAATGGCAGCATAACAAAGGACTGCATGTTTTTGTTTTAAGAACTGCAGGAAGTCATTTGTACAATGTATTCACAATAAATAGATTTTGAATAAAAGATGGGGTACATATTTTAATAAAGACATATGGGATCGTCAAAACTAATGAATTTGAAAGAGGATGTGAACACCATGAACATTTTACAGCTCCATGTCTCTGACTCTCTGATTTACTCCTAATTTTTACTCTTAACAAGTTGCTGAGCTAAGGTGTCAGATTAGTTTTTTGTTTGGAGGTCTACATACATAATTTTGTAAAGACAAAAAAAGGAAAATATAAATAAATTTGAAATGGCTGGACATCTATTTCTGGTTTTGAAAAAGGGAACTGCTGCTCCTGGACACTTCCTGGAGAGGCAAATTCCTCTTTTTTCATCTGAAAAACGGCAGTCTGGGAGAGTCTGAGATGGGTCATGGCCACCAAAACAGTCTTCAGAGCCACATGCATCCACAGTCCATTCCGGATCTACAGTAAGTATCTAAGAAGAGACCTTACAGGCACAATGAGCCTCTTCCCCACTATAGTTAGATATACCATATTTTTTCTTTAAATTTTAAATTATTCATAGAGCAAATCGACCCTGAACTCTTCCTAGAAGCCAAGATGACTAGGGGCTCATCATACTAGATTAAAAATCCATGAAAAATCCAGTTTCTGCCTCCTTCAGAAATTTGGGGTTTGTAGTTTAGGGAGGAACCTTTAACAGCCTCACTAAACCACAAACCCCAGAATTCTGCAGGAGGCAGAAAGCAGATTTTAAGTGGATTTTTTTTCTCTAGTGTGATGAAGTTATAAACCAAGTCTGCTGTATTTTGGACATATAATGAAAAGATAGGAGTCAATAATGCTTGGTAAAATAGAAGGCAAAGAGGGAGACCGCATTTGAGATTATGTTCTTCATCAGGCCACGGCTGTTGAAGACAGGGTGACTTGGAGGTCTCTCCTTCATAGGGTCACTAAAAGTCAATGTCAACTTGATGGCAATTAATGAATTATTTTTTCATTTTCATATGTATAAATACTGGTAAATATTGGCAAAAAATGGTTTAAAACCCAATATTCACTTCTGCCACTTTTGGTGATAATTTATTTGCTTCCTCCCCCCGCAACTTTGGCAAAAATAAGCAGTCACATTTTATTCATCTGAAAAGTGATCGCCACTAAGGATTTCTACCTCCAATACTATAATTTGTGAATGCCATACTTGCTTCATGGTACAACTAAGTAATAATCGCTCCCCAAAAGTCAACTGAAAAGCTGAGGATCTGGCTGCCAAAAAGCCACCTCCCAAATCTGAGAGTCAGGCCGTGTATTTCCACCAATGCTAATACTTCAGGAGGCTTCCAGGGGATCAGATCCTTGAGTAGCTTGGGAAAGCTTCAAGTGCCGTGGCCTGAGGTTGCCCCAGCTTGCGCTCTTTAATTAGCTGCGGAGGAATGCTGCTAAGCCGCTCCGAGTGGCAGCCCGCCTCTCTCCACCACGCCTTTGCAGGATGACTTCACTGGCTCTGACCTCAGAAGCAGGCATGCAGGAATGCCTGCAAGAGTTACTCTCGGGATGCCACTGCAGCCGAGCTCAATCGAGGCAAGGCATGCAAGACTCTCATTCCCTACTTCTTAGAGCAAGGAGTCCTTTTGGCCAACCAAAGATGAGAACTTGATGACTGGTAGAAGATACATTCTTTGCTAAGTTACTTATTTTCCTTGCTTATCAAAATGCCCAACTACTGCATCCTCTTCAGTCCAAAGAAGTTTGCTTCTAGGAGTCCTATACAGTTATATTTTGCTTTTGCACAAGGGGCTCTGAAAGCTAACTGCAGAAAAGCTGACAGTGCATTCGCAGAAAAGGAGCTCAGATGCTCTAATATTGTATTTCTTGGCTTTGGACGCTCATTCATATATTAATACTGTTCTCTGCAATCAGAGGGATTATGTATCTGCTGTGTCATTTATTTCTTCAAAAGCAGCCTGAAGCCAAGCCACAAGCATCTTGTTCCCTCACATCCTCTATGCTTTCACCACAGTTTCATTCACTAGACCAGTGTTTCCCAACCTTTTTTGAGCAGCGGCACACTTTTTACATTTGCAAAATCCTGGGGCACACCACCAACCGAAATGACACAAAATGACACTCTAACACAGTAATACATATAGTTAATATATGTATTACTCAGTGTGAACCCTGGGCCTGTTTCGATGAACACAACATAGATATCCTGGCAGGAATGGCACATATGCACTGTACTGAAAAAATGTGTCCATATAGCTTCAAAGCAGTCCACTAGTATTTATTTATTTATTTGTCACGTTTCTATACCGCCCCTCTCAGCCCGAAGGCGACTCGGGACAGTTTACACAGGCAGTCTCTGCCCTCAATACAACACAAGCAACAAGGCAACACCCCCCCCCAAAAAAACCATATGATAACAAATTAACAATTAAAAACATACAATTGCAGTCTCAGCGTCATGTTGAAGTCAGTTTCCATCGCATCGTCGTCATTCCATATATCTCATTAAGCCTTATATTTCATCGGCAAATGGCTGCTCAAATAGCCAGGTCTTGACTTTCTTGCGAAATGTCAGGAGGGAGGGGGCCGATCTGATGTCTTTAGGGAGGGCGTTCCAAAGCTGAGGAGCCACCACTGAAAAGGCCCTGTCTCTCGTCCCCGCCAGTCGCGCCTGCGAAGAAGGCGGGACCGAGAGCAGAGCCTCTCCAGATGATCTTAAACATCTCGATGGTTCATAGGGAGAGATGCGTTCGGACAGGTAAGTTGGACCCGAACCGTTTAGGGCTTTAAAGGCTAAAGCCAGCACTTTGAATTGTGCCCGGTAGCAAACCGGCAGCAAGTGGAGCTGGCACAACAGGGGAGTTGTACGCTCTCTGAATGCCGCTCCTGTTATCAACTTGGCTGCTGTCCGTTGGACTAGTTGCAGCTTCCAAACAGTCTTCAAAGGCAACCCCACGTAGAGAGCGTTGCAGTAATCTATACGGGATGTAACCAGAGCATGGACCACCGTGGCCAAGTCAGACTTCCCAAGGTACGGGCACAGCTGGCGCACAAGTTTTAACTACGCAAATGCTCCCCTGGTCACCGCCGAAACCTGGGGTTCCAGGCTCAGCGATGAGTCCAGGATCACACCCAAACGGCGAACCTGCGTCTTCAGGGGGAGTGTAACCCCGTCCAACACAGGCTGTAACCCTATGCCCTGTTCGGCCTTTCGACTAACTAGGAGTGCCTCTGTCTTGTCTGGATTCAATTTCAATTTGTTCTCCCTCATCCAGTCCGACACAGCAGCCAAGGACCTGAACAGCCTCCTTAGTAGCAGGTGGGAAGGAGTGACAGAGTTTGACATCATCTGCGTACAGATGACACCGCACTCCGAAACTCCGGATGACCTCCCCCAGCGGCTTCATGTAGATGTTAAACAACATGGGAGATAGTATTGAACCCTGAGGAACCCCACAAGACAATGGTTGTGGGGTTGAACAGGTGTCTCCCAATAACACCTTCTGAGATCGGCCCTCCAGAAAGGATCGCAGCCACTGCAAGACAGTACCTCCAAGCCCCATCTCTGCGAGGCATCCCAGAAGGATACCGTGGTCAACGTTATCGAAGGCCGCTGAGAGGTCCAGCAGAACCAACAGGGACACACTCCCCCTGTCAAGCTCCCGGCGTAGATCATCCACTAAGGTGACCAAGGCTGTCTCGGTACCATGCCCCGGTCTAAAACCAGACTGCGCCGGATCCAGATAATCCGTGTCTTCCAAGAATACCTGGAATTGTGAGGCCACCACACGTTCCAGGACTTTGCCCAAGAAGGGAAGATTGGAAACAGGCCGATAGTTGACGAATTGAGTGGGGTCCAGTGATGGTTTCTTCAACAACGGTTTTATAACAGCTTGTTTTAAGCTCGCTGGAATGTTGCCTTCCCGGAGGGAAGCATTAACCACCACCTTCACCCACTCGGCCAATCCCCCTCTGGCCTCCTTTAGAAGCCAGGATGGGCAGGGGTCTAGGATGCATGTGGTCGCTCCCATTCCTCCAAGTATCTTGTCCACATCCTTGGGTTTCACCAATTGAAATTGATCCATCAAAATCGGACAAGCAGGTGCTCCAGCTACATCCTCAGAGACTGCCGTTAACATGGTGTCCAGGCCAGAACGGATCAAAGCGACTTTATCCGCAAAAAACTGAGCAAATGCTTCACAGCGGGCTGCCGAGTTGTCAGAGCTCCCATCCTGGACGGCGGGATGTAATAGGCCTCTGACAACTCGAAACAGCTCCGCTGGACGGTTCTTTGCGGACGCAATATTGGCTGCCAGAAAGGATTTCTTTGCAGCCTTTATTGCCGCGCCATATGCCCTTAGATAGGCATCAAGGCGTGTTCGATTTGGCCCGCTCGGATCCGAACGCCACACGCTCTCTAGGTCCCTCTTCCTTTGCTTCATTGCTGCCAACTCCTCGTTAAACCAAGGAGCTGGTTTAGCTCGGCTACTTGAGAGGGGCCGTTCCGGAGCAATCGTGTCTACTGCCCTAGTCATCTCCCCGTTCCAGAGAGTGACCAGAGCATCGACAGAATCACCTACCGAGGTGGCGGGAAATTCCCCAAGAGCTGTCAGGAATCTGACAGGATCCATAAGCCTCCTAGGGCGGACCATTTTAATGGGTCCTCCACCTCTGCAGAGGTTGGAGGGTGCGGAAAGTCTAAACCTGATCAGATGATGGTCGGTCCATGGCAATGGAGCGATGGTCAGCTCCTCCACACCGCTGTTCTTATGCATCAATACACCTCATGGAACAATAATGAGGCTTCCACCTTCAATATATATGCTCCTGTATCATTCCAGGTGGGCATTAGACGAGTCCCTCGTGTATAACTGGTGAACAATGAACAGGAGAGTTGATACACAGTCACTAGAAAGGCTATCACGTTCAGCCAATGCCAAATGTAGTAATAGTTGGTAAACATAAACACGAAAACATACCCGGGGCCTTAGGGAAGCCGGCTGGAAAGAGAGCAGCCAGACGGAAGCACACTCTGAGGCAGAGAGTTCCACTGCTGAACAGCTCTCACAGTCAGGAAGTTCTTCCTAATGTTCACCCTCCTACACAAACACGCTTCCCTGTGATGTTTGCTTTTCTGCCTGCACTGTTGTGCTCTCCTCTCTCTCTCTCTCTCTCTCTCTCTCTCTCTCGCTATATATATGGAGGGAAGAGAGAGAGCGAGGGGGAAGAGAGAGAGCGCAAGGGGGAAGAGAGAGAACGCAAGGGGGAAGAGAGAGCGCGAGGGGAAGAGAGAGAGAGCGAGGGGGAAGAGAGAGAGAGGGGGAAGAGAGAGAGCGAGGGGGAGAGAGAGCGAGGGGGGAGAGAGAGAGAGCGAGGCGGGAAGAGAGAGTGAGCGAGGCGGGAAGAGAGAGTGAGCGAGGCGGGAAGAGAGAGTGAGCAAGGCGGGAAGAGAGAGAGTGAGGGGAGGAGAGAAAGGACGGGGAAAGAGCGCCTCCTCCATGATGTTTTGGCCTACAACTCCCAGCGGTAGAGAGAGGGAGCGCGCGTGAAGGGAAGGCGCAGTTGCGCAGAGGAGCCGCCCTCTCACCTCACACTTGAGCCAGTGCGAGGGAAAGAGCAGGCCGGGGCGAGGAGGAAGCGGCCTCTGCCGCTGCTCTGAGGGGAAGGATGGGACTCTGAGGGGAAGGATGGGACAGCAGCAGCAGCCATAACAGCCTCCTCCTTCTCCCACGGAATATCTGATGATTGGCTGCGGAACACTAGTGTTGAGAAACACTGCACTAGACCACTAAAGAAGAAACATTCAATAACTCATCCTTAGAGATACCATCACCATTGACATCCATATCCTAACTTTGGAAAATGCTATCATCTTACCTGCTGTCAAGACAGTTTGCTATAGAGAAAGTATAGTAGGCCCACACCTATCTGATTGCCCCTCAGGGTCTGGATAATTGCCCCAATTTAACACTGTCAGCACCTGTGACTCTTAAATAATATGTGATATACAGGAGAGATTAAATCTGGGAATGTTCTTGAGACTTATGGTAGTCTCTCCTGCATATCAGGCTGAATTGGATGTTTCTAGTCTGTTTTGTTCTTAAAATTATGAAACAACAGCTTGTTTCCTTCCTTCATAATTGATGCCTCTCCCTTTCTGTTCCCTTTTCACTCAATGTAGGCAGACCTTCATCAAGCAAAAACATGAAAATCAGGGACAGGAAACAACGAGTGCTTCAGATGTTTTGGCCTACAATGCCCATCAACTCACCCAACATGGGGCCATGGGAGGTGTGATCCAGAACATTTAGAGCACAGAAATTTCCTCAGTACATCTAATATCATGGAAGAAAAACTTTCAGACACATACATATGAGAGAGAGAGAGAGAGAGCCAAGGAACTAGGCTGACGGGAAAGAAATTAAAAGCAAACAATTAAAAAAGTTACCTAACAACTATTACTAAGTTATATAAATATATATATTTATACTTTACGACAATTAAAACAATGTAATAAGAGTAATGGCTGCAAACATTACTGTAACTTTCCCCAGGGATATACTTAAACTTAGAACAGTATCACTTTCTCTTTTCAGGGAGCCCTGGGATCCTACAGTGCAGAGGCTAGTAATACTTCATCTGTCCTGCACTGCATGGCTGCATGAATCCATGAATGTGTTCTAGGATGAACAAGCAAGATGTTCGATCCAGCACACTCCTGGAAAATGAGGCTGCCTCCTTAAGATGCGTCTTGAAATCCCCTGCAAGTTTCAGTTCTGTGGCCAATGTACAAAACCTTCTTGACCAACTAATTGATGTGGAAAGCATTCCACAACAGTGAGGTTTTTGGAGACCATCAGGCCGGAAGAAGAAAAATAGTATCCGTATGTACCGGTGTACTAGACGGCATTTTAGCTCCATAAACTTATTAAAAGTTGGGGGTCGTCTAGTACGCCGGATATAAAATTTAAAAACCTAAAAATAATTAAAATAAAACAATAAAATTAAATTACCGTACCTTGGGAGGAGGAGGGAGGAAGGGCACAGGGAGGAGGAGCGGCAGGCCATATTGCCATGGAGACAGCATGCAGGGCTCTCCACGCGGCCCAGCTCGCCTTGGGATGGCGGCGCTGCGCGAGGGAGATCCTACTTGCCTGCCCGCGCGCCAGCAGTTTGGGGGGATTGGGAGGAGGGGGTGGGGTGTCCTCCTTGCCTGCTCGCGGGGCGTGCGCTCCCTCAATCTCCTTGCCGCCGCTTTTCCTGCTGCAGGGCCATCCTACGTGCGTGGTTTGTACTCTCCGGATCTCCTCGCTGCCCCTTTCGCTGGGAGGGAGGTCGCGATCCGGGGGTGCTTCCTGGTGTGTGTGTGTGCGCAGGAAGCCCATCCCACGCACACAGCCTTTGGACAACTTCCTGTAGCCCCAAATGGGCTGGCTGAGACATTCTGGGAGCTGTAGTTTCCGGAGCTACAGGAAGTCGTCCAAAAGCTGTGTGTGTGGGACGGGCTTTCTGCGCACGCACACAGCAGGAAGCGCCCTCAGATTGTGACCTCTCACTCGGTGAAAGGGGCAGCGAGGAGATCCAGAGAGTACAAACCACGCACGTGGGATAGCCCTGCAGCAGGAAAAGTGGCGGCGAGGACATCAAGGGAGCACGCCCCCCACACCAGCACGCGAGCAGGCAAGGAGGAAGCCCCGCCTCCTCCTCCCAATCCCCCAACACTGCTGGCGCGCAGGCAGGCAAGTAGGATCCACCTCGCGCAGCGCCGCCATCCCAATGCAAGCAGGGCCGCGGGGAGTGTCGGACCCTCTGCTATGGTGTCCAGGGAGGGAGGGGGGGAGGAAAGAGAGCTGATCGCCCCCAGCCATCACCATGGAATCTGGACTCGTCTTAAACGACGAGTATATCCCTAACTCTATATTTTTTGTTTAAAATTTGGGGGGTCGTCTTATACCCCCAGTGGTCTAGTACGCCAGTACATACGGTATTTTGCACCCTGCATTAGCTACCAGTTAGGACACACTGACATTTCCTGTGAATTTTACATTACACCCTGCTCATTTGGACATGATGTGGGAAACTGTTGTTGCTGCTGTTAGGAAAACCAGCATTTAAAAGATAATTTAGGAAGGGGGTGATCTTCTTAAAAACAAAGGGTCATCTGATGATCCAGAGATTGACGCTATCCCTTTGAGAATGTATTCCAATAATCCGAGCATGTTGGTTCCCACCCTTTGTTCCTAGAATTTCTAAAAATGAAAACCAGCTGCATGAAATATATGCAACTACCACAGAAAATGAAATAGTTACATCATGCTAGATCTTGCATTGTGTACTGCATTCATCTTAACATATGAATAAATGCAGCTGCCTAGTCTGATCAATGATGCACTACACTCAGTACTGTCTGATGTACCAGAAGCTACACAAGGCCTTAGACCAGAGGTGTCAAACTTGTGGCCCTGCAGATGTTTGGGCCTCCAACTCCCAGAAGTCCCAGCCAGCTAATCCAATAGCCAGGAATTCTGGAAGCCGAAATCCAAAATACCAGGAGGGCCACAAGTTTGACACCACTGCCTTAGATCAGTGTTTCCCAACCTTTTTTGAGCCGCGGCACACTTTTTACATTTGCAAATTCCTGGGGCACACCACCAACCCAAATGACACAAAATGACACTCTAACACAGTAATACATATAGTTAATGTTTTTAAATGTATTTATACACTCAGTGTGAAACCTGGGCCTGATTCGATGAACACAACATAGATCTCCTGGCAGGAATGGCAGAAAGACACAAACTTCCCACACAGAACTCCCATTACCAAGAGAAAATACTACAAGAGTTTGGTGGGCCTTGACCTTGGGTTTTGGAGTTGTAGTTCACCTATATCCAGAGCACTGTAGACTCAAACAATGTTGGATCAGGACCAAACTTGGAATACCCAATATGCCCAAATGTGAACACAGATGGAGTTTGGGGAAAATACACCTTGATATTTGGGAGTTAGTTTCTGGAGGGGTGTAGCACCCATGGGCCCGTTCGTGCCACTGGGGGGGGGGTGACGCGCCGGGGGTCCCGTTGGCATTGGGACCCGCACAGGCTGGAAGGGACTCGGAGGATGAGTTGGAAGGCCCAGAGCAAGATTGGTCAGCCGTACCTTTGCCCAGTTCACCTGTAGAGAGTTTAGCCTGGGATCTCGAGTGGGAGCATTCTCCCGGGGAAGGAGCGGACCAGGTGGAGATGGGAGGCAGCGAAGCAGATAGCGGAGATAGTTATGAATTCCCAAATGGCCGAGGTTCCCAAGAGCTGGCCGGGCAGCAGATGGAGGCTAGCGGCTGGGAAACTCCGGGGGAGGCTGCTTCTCAGGAAGATAGCGATACCAGACTGGAAGAGCGGGGCCGTTCTCACAACAGGCGCAGGGACATAGAGGAGGGCAGGAGGAGCTGGCATCTGTCCCTAGACCGTCATCGTTCGGAAAGTAGAGACTGGAGACGCCGGGCCCTAGATCGTCGGGGTTCCAGGCCGAGGGATTAAGAATGGCCCCGTGGGACCTGATCGTCCGTTCTCCGGCCACGTCTTTCCTGAATAGGCGCGAGCGAGTGGGACCACAAGCCAGCAGTGGTCATCAAGCCTTGCCTTGCCTTTGCCTTGTTTCTTGAGCCGCAGCGGTTTGCGGCACCTTGCCCTGTTTCCTGATTCGCATTGGATTGCGAAACTTTGCCCTGTTTCCTGATTCGCATTGAATTGCGGAGCCTTGCCACGTTTCCAGCTTATTTGCTACGTTACTTTGGACTACTTGCTTAACACCTTGAACACTTGCATATTATTGGACTATTTACTCTTTGGAACTGTTTTTATATACTCAATAAAGTAGTTAGCCTTCAGTACGTCTCTGTGTGTGTGATTAAGGGGCCCGCTACGTCCGTGATCGTGACAAGGGGGGGGGGCGGCTTCGAAAGACCAGCAGTCTCCCTCTCACTTAGGTTGCCCCCTCCCTCCCGGTTTGTATTGGGGTCATGGGGAGCAGGAGCCTCACTCACCACCTGCGCAGCTCCTCGGGGGTCAGCGGGGCGGCCCGGGTGGGCATCTCGGGGCTGGCGAAGCAGGCAGGAAGGAAGGAGGCGGCGGCAGGCAGGGAGCTGGAGGGATGCCGAGAGCGGTTTCGCCCGCACCGGGGAGGAGCGGGGCCGGTGCTGGACCAAACCATCCAGCATTAGGCCCAGGCCGGGGGGGGGGGGAGGCAAGAGGAGGTCTCTACTTGGAGAAAGGGAGGCGGGCCTTACCACTGCATGGAGAGAGAGAGAGACCAAGTAGACAATGGGTGGGGAGGAGGGGTGCTTGTAATTTTGTGCCTTTATCGAGGTACGTTTCTTAGGGTTTTTATACTTCAACACACTAGACTCTCCCCCCTCCCCTCCTGGAGGTTCCAATTTCCCAAGGCACACCTGATGATCGCTCATGGCACACTAGTGTGCCCCGGCACACTGGTTGAGAAACACTGCCTTAGATAGATGATTTTCCTAGCCCTCCCACCAAGGATCCCTTTAATATGAGGATGCTAAAGACCTAACAAGCTTTCTGTATGCAAAGCATGTATTCTACCTTTGGGCACAAAATACAAGCCAAGCCAGGAGGGAAGACCTCGTATTGGAAGAACACTTCCTTGATAGCAGTTTACAAATGAAGAGGGCATCCATACACTGGACAGGATTTCCATATCATAGACAATCAGCAGGTCTGCTAGGAAGAGATGGCTTCCACTTACCGTAATTCACAGCTTTTGCTATTATCCAGAAGTAGGAAAACTGCTAAAACTGAGCCACAGTTTAGAATTTAAATGGGATATTTAAAAATAATAAGTGGGGGCAGGCGGAAAAGAAAACAGTCCTACTTTAATATGATCCATGCCTACAAAGGAAATTCTAAGTAGACAAAGCCACAAAGAGCCCACACCAGGCCTGCCTTGGAAAGAACTAGTACTGTAAAAAAGCAACACACTTAATCCCTACATATACTACACCAAACCCCTGAAAATGTACTGCTGGAAAGCATATGCAAAGTCCTATAAGAGAACATGATCACTTATGTTTTCCAGAGTGTGGCATGTAGAACAATAGCCCATTCATAAGCACTGCAAACTACTGAACAGTAGAGGTAAAGTATGGGCACAATCCACCAAAAATTTCTCATGTGCAAGCCCTAATGAAACAAATGGCTCATTCATTCCAAATCTTTGTTTTTGCTCAAACTCCATTTATCACTGAGAAGAATGAGTAGGAACCCCCCCTTGATAGGGCCATATGATTACTGCCTTGTTCCGGAGACCCTTTAAAGTTGTAGCACTTCCCAAAAATACTCAAGGAGGAAGAGAGGGGGAAAGAGACTTGTTCTATATGTAGAATATGTTATCCTTGGCATTTTCAGTTAAAAGAATTAGGTAGAGGGTGAGGAGAAAACATCTCTCAACTTGAGTTCCTAGAGAGCTGCTGCTTGTCAAGGTAGACAAGTTTGGAATAAATGGACAAAACTCCTGACCGAGAGCTCCCTTTAATCTGTCCATTATTATTTTAGTCCTTTCCCTAAGTATAGATAGCAGCATGTAAATGTATTCCAACTGTATCCACAGCAACAAGAATATGATAACAGTTCTTCCTTTAGGCAAAACCTAGCTGGCTACCGCACATACTTCAGAAGCAAAACAAACAGTCTACGCACATGCACAAACACGAGCACAGCCCAAGTATCTGGGCAGTTTAACTTTATTAATCAACGTCTATAGATAGATATAGCATGAGCTTGCTCTTGACGGCAATCCTGCAAAATACAGCTTGCCTTTAGAGACCTTTCCTTTACTGGAAGCACTTTATAAACAGAAAAGTGAACCTTGACAGCATCATCACAATCAAGGCATTCATTTGTACATTGACGTAAATAATTTTAAAATATGAAGGGATATTTGTCAGCTTCATCAACATTTTAAGCCATCTGATAACTGTCTTATGACACTTATCAACCATTAAGGCTTGGTTGTCTTTTTGCACAAGAACCGTCAGTGAACAGGTTGACCAGTGACAACATTGGCTATTAAGATAACAGAATTTGTTTACTTCATTGTTTTTAATTTTTTAATATAATAAGATTGCAGCAGTACTTGGTTTTAATTGTAAACTGCCTTGGGTCCCATAGCAGGAGGTTGGTGGGATGAAAACACAGTAAGTACCAATCCTACTCAATTCATGAACGGGTTCTGGTGCTCCTAGAGAATATCCCAAAAAGAAACCATGAAGCAATGGACACAAATATGGTACTAATTCTTTGCAGACCGGGGAGGAAAATGCTCACCCTCCACATCAGATACTTCAATCTACTGATGTAGATTAAAAGGGGACATCTTGTAATTCTTCAGCCTCCCTTTGCAGCTCTAATTTCTGCTTCCAATTAAATATTCCTGTACAATGTTATGGAAGATCCAGAACATGTTTGGAATAATTCAAAGTGCAGAGCAAACACCTAAGTTAATTAGAACTGGAAGCAGATAATAAGGGCGGAGGGAGAAGAGGAAAATGAAGACAGCCAGGGTTCTGTTGCCCTACAGGTTTTCTCCTGCTCTACATCCAGGCACTTTGCTCTGAAACTTATACGGAAGCAGCAGCCAGAAGACAGCTGGTTCCCCTGCTTCTGTTAACAAGGTGGCTTGGTGTGAGTGAGTCATAGTTAATTCCCCCAGCAGCAGAGATCATCATCAATATGCTATAAACACTTTACATTTAAAAATGAAAAACCCTCCTCCAGCTAAGGCAGCTGGAAACATGTTAACCCCATACCATTCTCAAAGACTTGGCAAATATTCTCCCCAGGAACATCAAGGGTATAAACAAAGGTGGTTTTCATGAGTTCCACGCACCCTTCAGCAAATTCTCAGGCACTGGAAGTCTTACATCTTGAAATTGACAACAAAGATGAATATTTAACCCTGGCCTTTTAAACGGAATACCGATGAAGGTGTGGGAGAAAGAAGATGCAACTCCTCCTGACATGCTTACTGATAGGGAGCCCAGAGAACGCATTTTCCTCAGTTGTTCTATAGAACAGCAAGGCACAGCAGAGGAGGATACAAAGTGTTCAACTCGTGCATGCTTCAACTAAAGACTAAACTAAACTGGAATGGAGCTGTAGAAATGCAACAACTCTCCACAAAGTGGGACTACTACAAAGAAATCAACATCAAAATTGCTTGTAATAAATCAGTAATAAGCATACATATCCAAGAACAGGCTATACATTCAATTCACCAATGTAACATATTAAATATACAGTTAAATACGACGAAATTGCACTGAATGTCCGCTATTATTCACAGTGCAATTTTTGTGTTGTTTTTTTTTGTTTCAAGGCTGTGAAAACTGAGGTGCACATTAGATTTGATGGCACATTAAACGCAAGTAAATACAGGTACTTTTCTAGTTTTAAGGCATAACTACAATAAAGGCAAGAATCTGGATCATGGAACAGGGAGACATTCTCTCCTTCTCCTGCCCCAGAATGATTTCAACACCAGTTACAAGACCAGCATTACCACTCATTGGGAAACAGTCTCTCACCCACATTAGTGCAGAAGGGTGGGGACTGTGACTGTGCGTGGTGTTCAGATGTTAGACTGGGTGTCAATGCCCATCTTAAAAGGACTTCTTGAACATTCTGTCCATGCAAACCTCAACCAACTTGCCTCAGTGTAATATCAGGGGCTTAGTTTTATTTAGAAATGTGGTGTTTATAAGGATGTCATTACCAGACCTGTGCAATGATTCTGAACACAATGTTTGCTCTGAATTGAGAGATGAAACAATAGGGAAGTCACCCAAATGCTAGTTACATTAATTATATACAAAAGACGAAGCCTACAGTGCCATTGGCTACATTAATGGCACACACAAGACTGTATAGTTATTTGATTCAGATAGATATTTCTTCCAGTCACGGAATTTAAGAACTGAAGTATCAAAATATAAACCAGCATTTCCAATTATAAATAAGATATTCAGCTGTTCAACACCCAAACAAACCCATCCCTTGATCAGGAGACCAGCTAGGGCTGGCACTAGTCCCTGATTCTCCAGCACCATAAACGACACCTCATTTATCCCCTTATTTCCACACTTTAGCTTTGGATAATAGATCCAATAACTCCCCCACCCCCACCCCAATAGAGACCAAAAGTGATCCTCCTTTGTTTTTTAACTGAAAAGCTATTACACATGTGATGCTGCTAGGGAACAACAGCACTTTTGATAAACAGCATGAGCAGCCATTTTGGCATTAGTTTAGAAGGTAAAGTACACCATTAATAAACAAGAGAAGTCTTTCCTACAGTAGGAGAAGAGAGGCATTTTAGAAAAGTGAAGCCCCAAGTGCCCCTCCTGCTTTTCTGCTGACAGGCATGCCACAGCTCTGCTAGATTTGCACAGTAAAGGACATGCCAGCAGTTCCATACTTCCCAGTTCCAAAGATTATGCTATTTATTATGAAGGGGAAAAGAATAGAGACACTATGAAATACATTTGCTGTTCTACAATCCCTTTCAGTTTGGAACAGGAACAAAATATGGTCCTCATAGTGTTCTCACACTTACTAGGACACAAACATATTGTATAGCCTTAAAATCTACTCACATCTTTCTATAAACTGTATACATCTACAAAATGGCAGTTCACAGTAGTTTTGTTAGGAATACACTATTGAATAGGCTTCTTTCACTACTTGCCAAAAGCTCAATTTACACGGAGGCCATATTTAAATAGCGCAATGATATCTAAACATTATGTCTCAAAAGCATACATGACAACCTTTGCTGGGCAGAACATCTTTGGCATTGCACCCTCATGCAAAACAGCACGAAGAAACTTACTTCTAACATGCACAAGAGGAAGTAGCATTCTAGCCACTATGATAAATATAGGCACTATTTACAAGTAGCATAATGATTATTTAACTTGACCAAATACTAAACATAAAATGGACAGTGTCATCCAGCTACCCACCTTCACTGTAAACAGACAGTGACATGTTTGCAAATAGAGTGACACATGTCCCAAAAGAAGCCTAAAGTGAAATTAGTCACTGAAAAGCTGATCACTAATAACAACTTGGAATTCTCTGAGAAAGAACCTAGGTGCCGTACACCAGCCTAGCGAGATTCTTTGTGGCAGTCAAGATACACACCGCTCTGGTTTGGGTCCCTGATCAAACCGTAGAGGTTCTCAGTAGCTCTACAAGGGCATCTCTAATCTCTCAATCCTCGTGGCAGGAAGTAGCCCTGGATCCGGCTCCCTGTGGCCAATGATGCTCCCACCCCACCACTGATGTCATGCAGCAGATTGCACACCAGTTGATTGCTGCATCTCTCCACCCCGTTCCAATGGCGCTGCCTGACTGCTCGCTCACAAGTGCTTTTGTGTCGGGCAAGCACCTTTGTCTCTCAACACCGTGGCCTGGGCCACATCTTTTCAAGGAAGCCTCAAGCAAAAGGTTTTTCTGTTTTCTCTTTCAGGCGGGATCCTGGCCCACCTTTCCAGGTAAACCTGTCACTGCCACCCTAGGCAAAGCAGATTGGATAATTGGGCACCCATCACTGAGCAAACACACCAATTCCGCCATTCATTCCCTCCCCCCAACAGAACCCCACTTGGACACACCACCATTCTGGGAAAAGACAAAAAAGATCCCTCCAAGACAAGTTACTCATTCCTCTTCCATTCTGAAAGACTTTGTAACATGCTTCATCCTCGCAAGATGACAGTATGAGAGGGAACTTTAGAGACCGTTTGTGTCCCTCCCCCAGAGGCATGCCTTCAGATCAGGTGGAGGGGTCCTGTTAACTCAGACAGGGCCAGGGAAACTATACATGAAATAGATAAATATAAATCAATGCATACATATACATAAATAATGTATATAACGGTGTGTGTGTGTGTGGATTGACTGTGACAGCCACTCCAATGGGGACTATAAGAGCTCAGATGGATCCAGAACGCGGTTCTCCGTGACAAAAGAACACGCCGGCACAGCCCCCCCCCCCTTCCACACGCAGTGCTCGATTCCTTGACAAAACGGGACAGGCTTCGCGATCCTGGGCCCACTTCACCTGTGAAACGGCCTCCCGGTCACCACCGATGAGGAGGAAAAGGGCAGTCAGGGTCCCGGGTTCACGTGGCCCAAGGAAGAGGCGCTGCCTCTGGGGCCCCGCCTCCTCGGGCCTAGGCTCCCTCAGGCTCAGCCGCCCGCTCTGCACCCACCAACGCGGGGGGCGTGGCAACTCAAAGGCCCCTCCCCCTCTTCGGCTCAGTCTCTCGATGGACAGAAGGGAGGCAGGGAGCGTGGGCCCCTAAAGGCTCCTCCCCCTTCCCGGCTCAGCCTCTGGACAGAAGGTAGGCAGGAGGCGTGGCCTCCCAACGGCTACTCCCTTCCCCGGCTCAGCCTCTGGACAGAAGGGAAGTGAGAGGCATTGCCTGCCAACGGCTCCTCCTCTCTGACTCAGCCTGATAGGCAAGAAAAATGTAGGGGGCGCGGCCTCCCAACGGCTTCTCCCCTCCTCAGTCTGAAAGGGCGTGGCCTCCCATCGGATCCTCCCCTCCTCGGTCTGACAGGCGGGGGCGTGGCCTCCCAACGGCTCTTCCCTTCTCCTCCTGCTCTCGCGCCAGAGGCCCCCCCCCCCTTTCATTTTTCCCAACGGTTTTCAAACGCTTTGGCCTCGCGCTTCACACCCAAACCTTCAGTGAAAGCACCATGAAACCCAATGTCCTCCCCTCATGAAGCCTACTGTCAGGCCGAGACCCCTCTGTGGCGCTTGCCTCCCCTACGCTCAGACGGGGAGCGCTATTGCCTCAGAAGGGTGCTCCTCCCCGCCTCCCACTCCGCGGCCTAAGCGACGCCCGCTTTCGGTCGCCTCACCGCCGCCGGATTCCCCTCAGGGCCGCCTTCCTTCTTCCACGGCGGCAGTGCCTCCCGCCTCCTCTTTCCCCGGCTTCGAGGGGCGGGGAAAGGGAATGAAAAAAAAAGCCCAGCGAGGAGACGGGACTGCGGCCTGCCTGCCCGCTTCGAAGCCGGGTTAGTCCTCTCCCATAAAGTGCCAGCTACCTGAGCGACCGAGGTGAAAGGGCGAGCCGGTCTTAAGGGCCGTTGGAAAGAGGCGCGGAGGCCACTGCGCCGCTCAACTGACTGAATGGCTGACTGAGAGCCACGCGCGGACCTCGCCGTTGACGTCTCGCGCGCGCGCCTTGGGTCGCAAAGGCCGCGCGCCTCAGGCGTCTTTTCCCGCCCAGAATCCCCTCAGGCCAACGTTATGAAGCGCCTGGCTTGGGCCTAGTCCTTCCAAGCAGCACAAAGAGTGTGGTTTCCTACTCATGGCGCCTGGTCCATTCCTGGCCTCTGAGGCTGAGAGAGAGCCCTCCCTCCGGGTGTTTTGCGCGGCAGAGGGGGGGGGGGAAGGAAAGTTCTCGGGCTGTTAGGAATTGAAGGCCAAAACATCTGCCGCCGGGTTCCCCTCAGGGCCGCCTTCCTTCTTCCACGGCGGCAGTGCCTCCCGCCTCCTCATTCCCGAGCTTCGAGGGGCTGGGGAAGATAATAATAAAAAGCCCAGCGAAGAGGCGGGACTGCGGCCTACCTGCCTGCCCGCTTCGAAGCCGGCTTAGTCCTCTCCCATAAAGTGCCGGTTACCTGAGGGGCCGAGGTGAAAGGGCGAGCCGGTCTTAAGGGCCGTTGGAAAGGCGTGAAGGCCACTGCGCCGCTCAACTGACTTAATGGCTGAGAGACACGCGCGGACCTCGCCGTTGACGTCTCGCGCGCGCGCCTTGGGTCGCAAAGGCCGCGCGCCTCAGGCGTCTTTTCCCGCCCAGAATCCCCTCAGGCCAACGTTATGAGGCGCCTGGCTTGGGCCTAGTCATTCGATGCAGGACAAAGAGTGTGGTTTCTTACTCGTGGCGCCTGGTCCATTCCTGGCCTCTGAGGCTGAGAGAGAGCCCTCCCTCCAGGTGTTTTGCGCAGCAGAGGGGGGAAAGGAAAGTTCTCGGGCTGTTAGGAATTGTGGGAATTGAAGGCCAAAACATCTGCCGCCGGGTTCCCCTCAGGGCCGCCTTCCTTCTTCCACGGAGGCAGTGCCTCCCGCCTCCTCATTCCCGGGCTTCGAGGGGCTGGGAAAGATAATGGAAAAAAAAGAAGCCCAGCGAGGAGGCGGGACTGCGGCCTGCCTGCCTTCCCGCTTCGAAGCCAGTTTACTCCTCTCCCATAAAGTGCCGGTTACCTGAGGGGCCGAGGTGAAACGACGAGCCGGTCTTAAGGGCCGTTGGAAAGAGGCGCGGAGGCCACTGCGCCGCTCAACTGACTGAATGGCTGACTGAGAGCCACGCGCGGACCTCGCCGTTGACGTCTCGCGCGCGCGCCTTGGGTCGCAAAGGCCGCGCGCCTCAGGCGTCTTTTCCCGCCCAGAATCTCCTCAGGCCAACGTTATGAAGCGCCTGGCTTGGGCCTAGTCCTTCCAAGCAGCACAAAGAGTGTGCTCATGGCGCCTGGTCCATTCCTGGCCTCTGAGGCTGAGAGAGAGCCCTCCCTCCAGGTGTTTTGCGCGGCTAAGGAGGGAAAGGAAAGTTCTCGGGCTGTTAGGAATTGTGGGAGTTGAAGGCCAAAACATCTGGAGGGCCAGAATTGGTCCAGGCCTGATTTATGCTCATTGCTATAGTCTCACAAACAAATCTATATATGTTTGTCAGTATTTTCCAAGATGGCTCCCGTCGCCAGTTTTTGACCTAACCTGTCACACAGAACCATGATTAACAGAACATTCCAGAGGGGTTGGAGGTAGGCGGAGTGCGATTGACCCTGGATTTGGGGAGTTATAGTTCACCCCATTAAAACTGGATGTGGCTCTTAATGAGACATGCCGCTTTATCACAGGATGTCTACACCCCACACTGCTGGAGAAATTATACTATTTACCCAGTATTGCACCACCTGATATCCGTTGGAAAGCGGCCAGTAATAAAAGGACATCTCCAGCCCATCCTCTGGACATTAGCCAGTACGCTAACGCCTTAAATCAAGAAACAGCTTACTAAGATAAATAAACTTACAGAGATACTCGCAGGAACACCTCAGTAAGCGAGAGTCTAAAGGTGGCAGGCTAAAACCTGGAACCTCAATCCATGGATGATACCAGATGAGAAACACCCTCCTGGGCACACAGGGCGACTCGGAAGGTGCTGAACAGACTGCACTCTGACACCACAAGATGCAAATCCAGTCTTAAGAAATTGGGCTTCAAAGTGGAGTCCATTACATGCAAGTGTAGAGAACATCAAACAGAATACTGACTACAATGCAGCCTGAGCCTTGCCACATGCACAATGGAGGACCTCCTTACAGTGACACCAGAGGCACTCCCCAAGTGTCCAGCTACTGGTCAAAGGACATTTAATAGCATGCCAAGTTTTTAACTTTGTGGTTTTTAAATACATTTTAACTGTATTCTCGATTTGCTTCTGTTGGGATAAGTAAATAAATAAAAAGTTCACCCCACATCCAAGGAGCCCCGTGACATCCGCCAATAACAGATCCAGCCTAAAGGTGGCACACAGACCCACATGTGTACAATGTATTTTATATTTCCCATTTTACTCCATGGTTTCTAAAATAAATTAATGTCATGAGCTGAAAAAATTCCACTTGTGAACCATTTTAATTTAAAGACAGGCCCCTAACTCTAACAGACATATATAAAATCGTGCTGTTGGTGAGATCATATTTTATTTAAATTCCACCCTTCTCACCCCAAAGGGGACTCAGGGCGGATCACAAGTAAACATGCATGACAAACATTCAATGCCGTTTGTATAGACGTACAGAGTACACAGACAGAACAGAATGAGGTTTTTGTGTCGTGCCACAGGGGGCTGCTGTCGTTCCATCATCATCATCATCAATTTCTCACTTGTTAATCGCCCTCCATTAAAATGCTCCAGGTGATTTACATAAAACAATAGCATTAAAAATACACAATACCAAATAGACTGCATTAGACATTAAAAGCTCTGCTAAAAAGCCAGGTCTTGAGTGCCTGAGCAAAGTGTCGCAGGTCACGCATGGCCCTCAAGTGGGGAGGCAAGGAGTTCCATGAGACAGGGGCAGAAATGGAGAAGGCCCTACGTCTTGTGCTCTCGAGATGTACTTCCCTGGGGCCTGGAACATGCAGTAAGTTTAGTTGGAGGAGTCGTGGCAACCACTGGCGGCGAAGAGGGGAGAGGCGGTCTCTGAGATATGCTGGCCCCTGACCATAAAGCGCCTTAAAGGTCAGAACCAACAACTTAAACAGGGCCCAGAATTCTGTTGGAAGCCAGTGCAAATGCAGCAGAGTTGGAGTTATGTGGCATCTCAAAGGTGTTTTTGCAAGTAGCCTGGCAGCCGCATTCTGAATAATGCGGATCCTCCGAGTAGTCGACAGGGGAAGGCCAATATACAAGGCATTACAATAATCCAGTCTAGATGTAACCGTCACATGGATTATTGTAGCCAAGGCTTCCTCTGAAAGGTAAGGTGCCAGCTGTCTGGCCTGCCAGAGATGGAAAAAGGCCTCCTTACTAACATTAGCGATCTGGGCCTCCATAGTCAACTGTGAATCCAGGACGACACCCAAGATCTTGACAGTAGAAGATGGATGAAGGAGGGCACCATCGAAGTTGGGCAGGGAGGGCGCCGCTCCAGGCGGGCGGCCGGGCCACAAAATCTCAGTCTTAATAGGATTCACCTTCAACCTACTGGCACGCAGCCACCTTGATACAGCCTGAAGACATAAGGTGAAATTGTCTGGTATTGAGGTGACTCCAAGCTCCAGCCATAAAGATGGGTGTCACCTGCGTATTGGTGGCACTCCAGACCAAAGCGACGCACGAGGCTGACAAGAGGTCTTACGTAGAAGTTGAAGAGGAGGGGAGAGAATTGCTCCCTGAGGCACCCCACATGAGAGGGCAGATCTGTCAGAGGTTTGATCTAGGTACTCGACACATTGAGAACGGCCTTGAAGAAATGTGTCAAACCAACTGAGGGCCCGACCACGAACTCCCGCCATGGCGAGTCGATGGATCAGCAGGTCATGGTTGACAGTGTCGAATGCAGCTGTAAGATCCAGGAGTATCAGGAGTGCCAACCCCCCTCTATCAAGCTGGCAACGAAGTGTATCAGTAATAGCCACCAGAACCATCTCTGTCCCATGGCCCGGGTGAAAGCCGGACTGAAAAGGATCCAGGCCGGCGGTAACGTCCAGAAATTGTTGCAGTGACGAAGCACTGAAGAGCTGTTATGACGAAGAGCTGTCAGGACTTCCTCATTCCAACATTTTCTGATCTTTTTCTTTATGGCATTGTAAAACACCCCCCCCCCCTCTTTTTAGCAGTACCTAATTTCTCTAATTACAGCTAAAGCTGTTTTCAAACTGCTTAGGTAAACAGTGGGCAGGGCTGACGATTGGCTGGCCATGCCAACTTGGGTTTTGAACTTGCAACCTTTCGGTTGATAGATCTTTTAGCTGCTGATGATTTAACAGCTGTGCTAAACCTCCGATTGAGTTTGCCATGGCCTAGCTCTGAGGCTGAGATAGTGGGGCTTGACACAATTTTCCAATGAGCTTCCATGCAACGCCCTAGTCCCGCAACCATACCCCTACGCCACATAAGGCTTTTTATTGGACCATCATTCAGCCTCAGGCATGGGATTTTACTGGGCAGAATACAACTCATCTTTGCAATTTTTCCACTGCCGCTTTGTCTTACTCTGGGCTTTCAGATGGAGAAAAAGAAGGGCCAAGTCTTCTGTCTGAGAAAACCTGTGTTTGTGGTAGAAGAGTTCAGCCACCTGGTTGGTGCAATACTGGAAGGAAAGAGAAGAAGACATGTGGCCTTCTATATGTTGATGGACTACACATCCCATCATCTACACCATTATCTGGACTGAAGGGAGTCAAGGCCAATCCTTGCTCTTTCTGTTTCACATTTGTTCTATAATGACACCCTAGCCTAGTCTTTCTCAACCAGTGTGCCGTGACGGACCTCCTGCTGTGCCGCGAGAAAAGCTCTCTGCCCCCCTTCCTCCCCCCCTCCTGCCGAACTCCTGCTGCTTGGGGGAGGAGGAAGGGCCGGGCAGTGGCGAAGAAAAAGAAGAAGGGACTGGGGCGCCGCCTCCTTCGGCCGTTTCCCCAGCCAGCCTCCAATTCACCATGACTCCCACCATGACTCTCGCCCCTCGCTCGCTGAAGCCACGTGGAGGAGCCCCGCCCACTGAAGCCCATTCACTGCTCATGCTCCTCCTATGTAGGAGAGCTGAAGCTGGGGGGAGGGGGCGGGGCAAGGCGCGGCCTGTAGGAGAGCTGAAGCTGGGGGGAGGGGACGGGGCATGTCACGGCCTGGCTCTGCCCCCTCCCCCGGCTTCGACACTCCCAGAAGCTGCTCCAGCCTTGAGGGGACAGTGCCAAGCCAGCATTGTGCTGGCTCTGGCACCGCTGGCTTGGCACTGCCCCTCAAGGCTGGAGCAGCTGCTGGGAGAGGTGAAGCCGGGGGGGGGCGGGGCATGGTGCAGCCTGGCTCCGCCCCCTCCCCGGCTTCAGCACTCCCAGCAGCTGCTCCCAGCAGGCCACCAACCCCCAGCCGTTCTTTACTGTGTTAGAGTGTCATTTTGTGTCATTTTGGTTGGTGGTATGCCCCCGCATTTTTTTAATGTTAAAAGAGTGCCGCGGCTCAAAAAAGGTTGGGAAACACTGCCCTAGCCTAACCACAAGGTGCTAGAGCTGAGTTCCGGTTTCCACTTTCTGCTTGGTTCCTCCCTCTTTAGAACAACACATTCCCCCTCTAAGTGTCCTTGGAATTGCTTCCTCAGTCTCTTGTTAGCTCACGTCAGAATGCAAACACATTTCTTGGCAGAGAAGGGAACAGTTTACACGGATGGGGCAGTAGGCTTGCACATTTGAAAACGTTTGTAGAAATGGGAGTCTCAGCCAGCTACGGAATTAAACCTTATTTTCCAAGGCAAAGGAAGTAGTATCCTTGACAAGAATTCTTAGCACAGGAAGTACTCATTGCAGAAGAATGCCATGGGAAAAGTGGTTCTTGAGCTGGTTGATGATGACATAAGTGATGATATGTCACGAGTATCCATCAGGAAGATTCAGCCGTCTACCTGCAAACTCAAGAGACAGCTAGGGCTTTTGCTGGCAATTATAAATCCTCCTTTGAAAATAATGTTTATTTGTTTATTCACTACAGATCAAGGTGGGAGAATCCTCCCTTCTTCACCAAAGACACATTTAGTAGGACCACAAAACAGATTATACTTATTTAACTGTTACAATGGTGTCAATGCAGTGAGTTTTGAAACTCTGAAGGCAACCAATCCCAGAAGCTAAGCAGGGCGAGGCCTGGTGAATACTTGTCAGGGAGACTGCCAGGGGAATATCAGGTGCCCTAAGCTATATTCAGAGGAAGGCAATGACAAGCCTCCTCTGGATAAACATTGCCAAGAAAACCCTATGACAGGATTACCATAAGTCAAAGTCAACTTGAAGGCACATGACAAGCAATTTTGTTTCTGTTTACCCAGCCCTTTGAGAGTTGCAGTTATATTTCTGTCATAGTGATTATATTTCAACAGCTCTTTTTAAACTGTTTTAAATCATGTTTCTAATACGAGCGCTTCACCGTCTCCTACGCTTGCAGTATCCATTGTTTTAACTGTATTGTAACTAAATTAAGTTGATCTAGGTCCTGATTTAGGCAAGCTATAAATAATCAACTATATCTATACATTAAATAATAAGTAAACAAGCTACGATGGCTTACTAACAGGGTCAGGATAGATTTGAATCGATAGTCCCAACAGTTCATCCTCAACCACACCCAACTAAAACTGGAACTAAGCGAGATTATTTCCATTTGTTCAATTAAAATATGCTTTTTAGACCAAATGCTGGAAAGAAACAAACAGTAAGTATGCAGGTGAACATAAATCACAGATGCTATAATCTAGCCATTTTAAATGCAACCCAAACCACTTTGATTTCTATTATAGAATATTTTTAAACTAAAGTTGAAAGATTAGTCATCCCTGCGTGAAATTTGGAAAGAGCTTTCCAAGTGGTCTGATTTACGAAAAACTTCCCAGACCCAATCGTTTAATTGCACCCGTCCATGTTCAACACACACTCAACAGAGACAAAAACATTATTATTCAACTGAATAGCCTCTTTATCTTTTGTCTACAGAAAGGTGCATTTTAAGCAGATTTTTTTAAAAAAAATTGTATATGGTATCTAGAAAAAAATGAAGTACATTAAACTGTCTGAGATCATTGACTATACACACAATCGGGAAAGTTAGATGGTCTAGGACCACCTTGCAAAAGTCCAGAAAAATCTAATATTTGCAGTAGTTCGAACCTACTTTGACATGAAGTATTTGTGGCTGGGAGAAACAACAAATGTACTATGTATTGTCAAAGGCTTTCACGACCAGAATCACTGGGGTGTTGTGTAGTTGTGTAGTTCGTCTGTATGGCTAATATGTTCTAACAGCATTTTCTCTTGACATTTTGCCTCCATCTTCAGAGGATTTTCAGACAAAACGTCAGGAGAAAATGCTGCTATAACACATTGGTCATACAGCCCGGAAACCACACAACACCCCAATTAATGTACTGCTTTTCCATCTGTTCACTCGGGGTGTTCATTACATGCAAAAATTGTCTCCAAAATGTATTTGCATAGTTTATTCCGTTTATACCTACCTTTCCTGCCCACAAGGACTCAAGTGGCAAAACAGCACCCAAGGAAAATTATTCAGAGGGACGACAACCCCCTCTTGTGGAAGTGGCACTGTGGCTGGTACCAAGAGCAAAGCCAAAGATCCATAGGGCCTAGAAGAAAGTGCTACAGAGGCTTTGAAAGTGGAATCCCACTTATGTTTATTATACAGGAGCGCTTTTCAAGCACCTCAACTCTTGTAATTTTCTGAAAGAAGCTGGTAATGATGGCAAGTTAAAATACTGCCTCTGCCAAATGCACACTGCAACCATAGTGTTGTGACCTAGTTAAAGCTGGCTGTGAGGATGTGACTGTCTCTGCGAAGGCCTCTTCCAGTTAAGACTTGTTGCCAGCAACAAGTGACCCCTTAAGAACAAATGTTCTTACCCTTCTATTGTAAAAAAAAAAAACTGGCTCAAGAGGCAACTTAAGCAGCCCAGGGCCACCAATTTTCTAGTGTGTCCACCAAGAAAGCTGGTAAGAAGACAGGCCAATTCCATTTTGTTCTCATGTGGGTCACAGACATATTTTTCCAATAGCCACTCAAGTCCTGGAGCAGCAGTAGTAGAAGTTGTTACAATACTAGGTCCGGGGTGAAAACTAGGAAGCCCTTCCTTTCACCACCATCAAGGAGTCTCATATTTTGCTGTCCCGGAGAAGAACAAGATTTCTGTGTCATCTGGAGAAAGTAAGAAACTGAACGGATGCTGTCTGTGGAAGCTCTCACAACTGATAACTGACCCATATCTTAAAATGTAGAGAGCAATGCCTTGTAGACTGCTTTCTCCAGATGGAGAGGCCTTCAAGGGGTATTTTGAAGCATTTAATCCTTCTGGAGCCATCTGTAATAATCCCGAAATTGTTTGCAGGCTTTGCCTCTCCTTGTTAGCTGTGTCCTGCTCGAGTAAAGCAGTCAACAATGTTGAAGCCAGGATCCAATGGGTGACACACATTAGCTAGGCATAAGCATTGCTCCTTGCAAGCTGTTCTCTCACTGATGGGGATGAGAATAATGCAGCCTTTAAGATGTTGGACTGCGCCTCCCAGCATGCCTCACCATTGGTCCTACTGGGAGGATGGTCAGGACTTGTTGGCAAATGACATCTGGAGGACCACGTGATTCTCACTCAGCTCTTTTGAGATGAACCCCCCATAAGCAGCGTCTGAATGAAATGGAATTGTTTGCTTTTCTTCTAACCATCTACCACGGTTAAGATGGATTGCTTCTACTTCAGTACCTCTCATGTAAAGCTCGGCTCACATTTAAAGAGCACATGATAAGGACAATATGCACCACAAGCACATCGCCCCAAGAAGCAGACTGGCAAGCTGTTACAATGGGTCCAACTCTGTAGCAATTGCACTTATGAAAACAAAGATGCAGCAAGCCCTTTTAACTTCTCTCTCTTGTTCAAGATGGACTACATCCGCCTGGCTGTCAGTGCTTCAACGGGGCTGGCTTTCCCAACAAGGAGAGAATGACACTCTGTGGTCCTCAACAGATGTTTCCTTTCACTACTAGTCAATGCAGTACTTGTGAGAAGTGCTGCTACATTGACAGCTCCACACAGGCAAGCTCTTTGTTCCCTGACATGCAGCACAGGCGGAGTCTCTTGTGGCAATGAGACCAAGTCATGCTTTCAATCCCAAAATGGCCTGAAGAGAGTGCATGAATCTTTGCAATGCGTGTGTGTCTTTAGGAAAGACAAAGACTTACAAGGCTCCAAGTGGTCTAAAGGAAACCTTCATCTGATGGAAGTGGACTAGAGTCCAGGTGAGCTTAGGCTAGAAATGTCTTTTTCTCCGTTTCAGAGCCTCTCCGGGATTTCTTCACATTTCTTTGTGCTGCAACTGACTAACATGGCCCTGCTAAGAATGCTAGGACAAATCATACACATACGCTTAGCCAAAGAAGAGTTTTGTAGTTCAACAAGCAACCTAACTTCAAACATGAGGCAGGAAACTGGGAACGGAGAGGTCTTTCTGGTTGGTGCCACCCTGCCTCTGAAATGTTTTCTTCAGCAAAGCCTACCTGGAACACCATCAGGTACTTTTAAGACCTCCAAAAGAGCCAATGGACAAGACCCAAAGTCTGCAATTGTGTGCATTCCTTTTTTTTAAAATGCGTAGTGACTTTTTAAAAATTTACTGGTCTTTTTGTTTGATCCTACTTAACTTCTTGCCAAAATGGCCACATTTTATTATTTTATATGGTTTAAATTGTTGTTTTTTAAACCCTTTCCCTTGATTTTCATTTGCTTTTTGAAGGAGGGTACGTTAACAATGCTGTCGTCCTAATGAAACCAATGAGACAAATTAGTCATGTCGAATTATAATTCAAATTAATTTAAATAGCAAGAAAAATCAAAGCCAGTTTACTTCTGCTTTTATTGATTTTTATATATTAAGATGGAAACTAAGCATCTAAAACAAAGAAAACTACAGTGCTTAGAAAAGAGAGCAACTCCTCCAATCAAGTTAAACCCAGTTGTGACTGACTCAGATTAGAAATGATGAAATTCCTTTTGTTTTCAGCACAGCTCAGACCCAACAAGCTATTCGGATAAGCAAGAATCTTTGCCACTCACTTTTTAAGTTTTATTTAAAAGATTTATAAGCTTTCATTCAGACTAACCATCGCTAAAGCAGCATATAAAAGTTAAAACCACAAAACACTGAACAATGGTCAAGGAAAACCCAACACTTAGAACCAAATAAGCACAAGATATTATAGACTATGGACACAAAGGTGAACAATTGAATGCCTGTTTGAAATCCTGGAATAAGTGTTGACAGATATCACTGAGAGACGCTTTCCACAACTGAGGGGTCGTTCCTGTAAAGGCACTTCCAACTCGCATTCTCAGCATGGGATGAATTGCATTGCTGTCGATGAATGGGAAAAACGTCACAAAGGCCGGCTCACCTCACTCTCATTTACATCAAGCATTGTGGCTCACGTCTTTTAATAATCTCACCTCAGTTCTCACAGAACACATCCACAGACACAGTCAAGGGTAAGAAAATCATAATTTTAATGAAGCTGGAAATGAAAAAAAGAGACTCCCAAGGTAATTGCCACAGAGTGCGTTTTAAAATCAAGACTCTTAAAAAGACCTGAAACGGAACAAATGTGAAATATGTCAGGGAAACATATCTGGAAAGAGCGCCAAACCAAGAGGCAATGACTGTACCCACGTCTGCATATAGGAAGATATCAAGATATAACTGTGTAGGCCTGGAAGAAACACAGGGTTTACTAGCACACATCCAATTGATCCATTGAGCGACACACACACAGCTGCCATCGACATTTCAGCGGCTTTCTATCAATAATGAAATAAACTGTAGAAATCCTGCACCATGGCATCTCCAGTTTAAAATGTCAGGAAGTCAGGAATGGGAAACCTGTCTGAAAGAGATCAAGTGTAGCTGGAGACTGGCAGTCCCTGGTGCTAAAAACTGTAGACTCTCAGTTGAGAGTCTACATTTGAGAGTCTACATCTTAATTAATTTTCCAGCAAAAGCAGTATTTCCTGTAAATCTGGAGTACATTAATTAACATTTAAAAGAAAAGAAAATCTCCTAGGAAAGTAGATGCTAGTGAAAGATGAAAAAGGGGGGTATCAGGCCATGTTGTATCTTTAACATTGCTGTAAAGGATGTTTAAGAGAGCTAGTACAACGCTGTACTCTGAGCAGTGGACTTTGGAGACCAGAGTTGGGAATGGAAACCCACTGAAGGACACCAAGCAAGTCACACTCTCTCAAAATGAGGCAGAGACAACAGTTTTTCTAATCAAGAAAAGCTGATTTGCTGTTGTATTATTTCAGGTTACTTTCAACTTAAAGCATCCCTAAGTTGCAAGCAACCTGAAAGAATATAGCAGCAAATGGGAAAGTTAAACAGGTTCAGATTTTCTGACCATATCTGCCACCATTCTCTCTCTCACTCACAAAGATATACAAAATAAAACAAGAGTTCCTTGTGGCACTTTAATCATGGCACAATTTTGCTTCGTTCCAAGGTTGATTTTGATCCTCTATTAACAGTAGCTTTCACAGCATCACTCTGACAGAACAGCATCTATGCACCATCAAAAAAATAAAAAGTGAAATATGCCCCACATCTCAGTATCAGCAACCTACTTCCTTTTTGTAGGCAATCCTCCCTTCTAATCTCCCAAGCCCTGGCAGTTCCGATTTAGTCCACATTTTAGAAACCCAGATCAAGCCCAGATGAGGTGGTGCAGCATGTGCTCTCTACAGATCACGTCCAAAACAATCAAGAGCATGGACACGTTTCAACAATGTTTAGCTGCTCCACCCTTTCTCTAATAAGCCACACAATCCCGTAGGCTTGCGTGGTTCAGCCCCACTGCTAGATTTTTTTGTGAAACCTCAAATATGCGCACATAGATTGAATGCGACCCACCCAAAGAGGATGACAAGGAATGGAATTTCCAAACATTCTTATTCCACCAAGAGAGCTGGCGATACAACCTCTGTGTACAAAGACAACATATTCCAGGATTTTAAAAACATAGGGGAAACTGGTCTTTCCCATCATCCCCTATCCAACCAAAAAGTTGTTTGATGGAAACAAAACATTACACTGTTCGTATCAAGGATCTCTAGACCTTTGGCTCCTCCAGATGTTTTGAACCACAGCTCAAACACTTTCTTTCAACCACGTTGGCTGGGTCTTCTCCAAACATCTGTCAAGTCAAGGGTCCCTCATTTCTAACGTAGCTAGATTACCAAAGAAGCATGTTACGTTCTTACTTAATGGCCTATTAAATCATGAGATGGTTCAAAGATATCAAAATAGGAGTTTGGACAAATTTTCCAAGCAATATACACCCAGCACTTGTTATAGCACTTAAAAAGCAAATTAATTGCTTTGTATGTTACTTGAGTGTTGCTGGGAAGGATTGTTGCAAAGCCACATGGAAGCCACATATAGTATGATAATCTGTCCTAACACTAGTTCTCTCTGAATAATTCTAAGACTTTTTTCAACTTAAAATGCTCATCCAGTGTCCCCAACATTTAATGCACTAAATCTAAGACTAGTGATGTGGACTGATCCTTTCAGAGCTCTACTCGTTACAACCTTTACACATTCATATAACTGAGTGGAATGACCTAATAATGTTGGGGTTTCCTACCTTAAGGTCTATATATGAAAATAACCAGGTGTCATCCAGATGCCCAATTTGTATGAGAAACAGAAGAACAGTTAGAGGGAAGATCATGATAATTGGAAGCCAACTCTGTGACACATTTGCTGGAAGAAAATAATGCAGATACCTTGTGGAAGGCAAAAGACAGGGAGCTGGTGAGTGGATAAGAGATAAATATGCTACTTGATTTCTATGGTTAAAAGAAACAGGATATAAATGTACTGAAAAGCCAACGTGTTACTCTTTCTTGCCTTACATATGCATGGAACAGAAGACAATGGTGTATCATTGGTTTGTGTAATTTACAGGCATATGTCTCCTAATGACAAGGCTGGAAACTTTCCTGGGCATAGAATCATAGAGTAGGAAGAGACTACGTCTAGTCCAACCCCCTGCCGTGCAGAAAAAGCCATGACTACATTAAGGTTTCTTTTAACATCCACATTTAAAAAAACAGGAAGGGGGAAAAATCCCACAACACAGTATAATGTTTAATTACAAAAGGCTTCCCAAACTTGATTTTCTAACAGCAGGATTTCTAGCGCTGATGCCAAAGCTTACATACGGACCCACATAAATCACTTATAAAACTCTTCAAAAAGGTACCCACAAATGTTAAATAATCCCTGATGATTCCCATTGGAATTTTCTATTTTCCAGAAGGAAGGGAAAACATGTTAAAAAGTTAATAGCCTTTTAAAAACTACCAACAGCGAACTTATCTAAGGGAAGAACCACTCAAGATGGAAAGCACAGGGTTTTGCGTTCACAGAGCAATGGCCTCCATTTTCCAATGCTGCAAATTCACAAAATCAAAACACAGCCAGGAAGATCAACTGCAATTGGGGGAACCTTTTCAGAGGATGGAAGAAAATACGATGAGTAGCTCTTTCTTATAGTTGTGGAAATATTTGTCCTGATGCCATCAGTTGCTCGAAGGTCAAAGTGGAAGCCCTGTACGCCGGACTTTGAAAAATAAAATCACGCAATTTGAGGAAGGACAAAGCAACTTCTTTTGACTTGTCTGCCCTTAACAATGTTGTGTTTTTTTAAATGTAAGCATTTACAAAACAGTGTCCCAAGCCAATGGAGAGCTGGGCTTCTTTTTGGGCAAACCTATGTTGCAGGAGCCAGGTGATTATAGGGAAGACTTCTTATTCTTTTGCTGGTTCCGCGGGGAATTCTTTAGCACGCTTCTTATTCGGAGATAAATCCCAGTGGACTCTGCCATGTTCTCGAATTCAAAAGGTGTTATTCCTGCTGCAAACTTGCTCATGTCAGGGATGGGGCTGGTGATTTTCAGGGCTGCGTCAGCACCGGGAGCAACAGGAGGATCACCTCCGCCCATCTCATGTTTTACGTCATATACGGAAGTGGAGAAGCAGTTATCAGCCGTCTTTTCAGAATCCACGCAATCAAGCTCTTCCTCTTCAGTTAAATCAACCAGTTCCTCAGCTGAGATTGTCTTGCTATTGCCATGCCCTTCTGTTAAATTAATCAACTTCTTAATAACCATTGCCTTATTCTCAGAATCTTCTGCTTTCAGTTTCAGCTCTGCGTTGACCAAGAGCCCTGGTTTCAATACTTCCACATTCTTGGGTGTTACTTCTTCCAAAAGAACCTCAGGCTCCGCTCTAGAGGGGGATGATGCCACCGAGTTGCCTGTTAAAGGTGTCCCCCCTGGGAGGTCGGAGTCGCTGTTGGCCCCATCAGCCTGCTCCAGGGCGGCCCAAATGAGGCGCTGCTGCTCCTCCAGCTCTTCTAACGTCAGAGTGTCTTCATCCATGGCAGAGCTCTCTGTTCGCAGGGCAGCAGAATTGTTGACTGTTGCCAAAGCAGAAGTATTGCGGGGAAGCGCTGAAGACGTTGACATTGGAGGCTGAGGAGGCGTAAAGTTGGGCGGCGTGGCAGGAGGGGTACCTCGCGGCAGCGGTGGAGGAGTGGCATTCAACGGAGACCCTGGAGGCAAGGGAGGTTGGAAATGGAAGCCATCGTAACTGGGAGAATTCTGCACCATTTCGAAGTCTGGAATGAAAAGGGCATTTTTAATAGCGGTCCTGCAAGAATTCCTACCTGGAACTGTTCCACTTCAACCACTAGGACTTTTTAAATAAGAGAATGATTATGATTATTATGTGTTCAATGATTAGGACAGGTCTATCAAACTCATTTTCATGGAGGACCACATAACCTTATGGTTAACTTCAAAGGGTCACTGAATCTATGGATGGTATGTCCATGGATACAGAGGGCCAACTATGTATATATATTTTTAAATAGCAGTCAGTGCTCTTTAGTGGTTACCCAATTTGGGTCACCAGATGTTACTGAATGACATCTCCCACCCCTTTTGATTATCTGGGAATAATGGGAATTGCAACCCAACAGCCCTTGTGGCTCTGAGGTTGAGAAAAGTTACAAGGGCATTTTAGCCACAACGCTTGAATATCTCAATTTGAACCCCACTCTCCTGATTAAACAGAAAAAAGCTGCAGCCTTCCAGATGTTACTGCATCCCAACTCCCATCAGCTCTAGTCATGTCTAATGATGAGTACAGGACTTGAAGTCCAGCATCTGGAGGGCCATATAAAATGACATAGTGGGTTGCATTCAGCCTGCAAGTATTGAGTTTCTCCCAGCTTGGGATAGGATCAAGCTGTTATTAAATAAGATGTACTGACATTTTGAAAAACCCAATCTTCCGCCCCTCTAGAGATTGATTTGGATGGAAGACAAGAGTATACCTATTTTATAAGATAACTATATAAAGAAACCTTCTATAAAACAGGAGCTTTTTTGTTGAGTTCCAGGGTCAGAGAAGCTGATGGCGAAGACAGAAGAATGGCCTGCCTCAGGGGAGCGTGCATGCTCCATCAATGTGTAACATTTGCACAAATGATCAGTCACTGCCAAAAGGGACACAGAGTTTCATCTATGTTGATGATCATGCCATCACCGCTCAAGCAGGGAGCTTTGAAATGGTTGGACAGAAGCTATCCGGAGCTTTAGGTGCTCTTACTGCCTATTACAGGGAAAACCAGCTGACTCTTAATCCATCTAAAACGCAGATGTGTTAAAAACAGACAAACATCTCAAACTCTGAGGATGACCTAGGAAGGAATCCCACTGGAGCATTGTAGCACACCAAAATACCTGAGAGTTACTCTGGACCTTACCAGAAGCTCTGACTTACAAGAAGCACTGCTTGAATATTAAACAAAAAGTGGGTGCTAGAAATAATATCACACAAAAGCCGAGTGGCACAACCTGGGCATCACAACCAGACACGGTGAAGACATCTGCCCTTGCACTTTGCTACTCTGCTGCCGAGTATGCTTGCCCAATATGGAATACATCTCACCACGTTAAAAAACAGTGGATGTGGCTTTTAATGAGACATGGTACATTATCACAGGTGTCTACGCCCTACACCACTGGAAAAATTACAGTTTAGCAGGTATTGCACCACCTGATATCCGCAGGGAAATAGCAGCCTGTAATGAAAGGATCAAGGCACTGACATCCCCGGTCCATCCTCTATTCAGATATCAGCCAGAAAGCCAATGCCTTAAATCAAGAAACTCCCTCCTGGGCACACAGAAGATTGGGCGACCTGGAAGGCGCTAAAGAGGCTGCGCTCTGGCACCACGCGATGCAGAAATGGGGCTACAAAGTAGAGTCCACAACATGCAAGTATGGAGAAGAGCAAACCACAGACCACCTACTACAATGCTGTCTGAGCCCCGCCGCATGCACAATGGAGGACCTCCTTACAGCCACAACAGAGGCACTCCAAGTGGCCAGCTTCTGGTCAAAGGAAATCTAGCACAATGCCAAGTAAAATTTTATCGAGCTAAAAGGGTCATGAGCAGAAAGTTTAAGAAGCCCTGATATATCTTATGAATCTTTTTTTTTTTAAATTTATTATTTCGGCTTGATAGACTGCCCTAGCCGAAGCTCAGGGCGGTTTACAGCACACAAAACATAACCAATTAAAACACATAGAAATGTGACATCATAAAACAGTTAAAACAGTTAAGAAGGTTAGGTTGCTTACCTGTAACCGTGTTTCTTCGAGTGTAAGGTCTGTGAAATTCACACAAGTGGGTTTACTCCCGCGCATGCGTAGAATCTCGGACATACTAGCTAAAATTAAAGATTTACATATGCCCCTCCCACTCCCCGCCCCCCTCACCCCCTGATCGAGCTACCCAGGCAGTTCCTTGCCGCCAGACAGCAGCAGAACCCTAGGCATGACATCAGAGGGGAGGACGGGTGGGTTCTGTGTGAATTTCACAGACCTTACACTCGAAGAAACACGGTTACAGGAAAGCAACCTAACCTTCTTCTTCGTGTGGTCTGTGAAATGCACACAGAGTTTCATCTATGTTGATGATCATGGGTGACTTAACAAGCTTATGTACCTTGGAGGTGGGTCATGCCACACAGGAAAACAGGACGGCTCTGCCAAAGGATGCATCCTTCTTCGCGAGAACATCGAGCTTGTAATGGGCTGCAAACGTCGAGGGGGTCACCCAGGTAGCAGCCTTGCAAATTTGGTCAACAGAAACACCCCGCAAAAACGCTTGGGATGTAGAAACAGCCCTTGTGGAATGGGCTTTAACACCAACAGGCAATTCCTTATGGGCTAAATGATAAGCCAATCGGATTGCCAGAACTATCCAAGAGGCCAAGCGTTGAGAGGTAAGGGGAAGTCCCAGGAAATCTTCCCTATACTTGAGAAACAACTTGGGGGATTTCCTATAAGGAGCTGTCCTATGTAAATAGAAGGACAAGGCCCTCTTAACATCAAGGGAGTGGAGGGCAACCTCCAGGGGAGATGAGGGGTTAGGAAAAAAGGCCGGGAGGACAATGTCCTGAGTCATATGGAAACGGGAAACAACTTTGGGAAGAAAAGTGACATCCGTCCGGAGGACCACTTTATCTTCATGGAATCGAATGAAGGGAGGATCAGAGCGGAGTGCTGTGATTTCACTGGCTCTTCTGGCCGAGGTAATGGCCACGAGGAAGGCCGTCTTCCAGGACAGATGGGAGATATGGCAGGTTGCCATAGGTTCGAAAGGAGGCTTGGAAAGTTGGGAGAGGACGAGTTCCAAACTCCAAGACGGAGGTGGAGGAGAGACAGGAGGGAAAGACTTTTTATAACCCTGTAGAAACATGCCCACCATGGGATCCTGAAAGAGGGACGGAAGGCCAAATTTTTTTCTGTACCAGGAGAGGGATGCCAAATAACATTTAATGGAGGAAAGGGAGAAACCTTTCGTGGAAAGGTGGACGAGGAAATCTAAAACAACTGATGTGGGAGCCGACTGTGGCAAATGGCCCAACGGCTGGACAAACGCACGGAACTTGTCCCACTTATAAGTGTATGCCTTTCTGGTGGAAACCTTTTGAGCTGCCTGGATTATCAGGCGGACAGGGTCGGAGAGGTGGGACAGGGCCTGATCCTCCACGCTGTAAGGTGGAGAGATGGAAGGTCCGGGTGTAGGATGAGACCCTGTTGAAGGGAGAGGAGGTCGGGATCTAACGGCAGACGGAGGAAGTCTCCCTGAGAAGCCTGTAGAAGGGGTGTGAACCACGGCTGACGAGGCCACCAAGGGGCTATCAGGACACAGTCCGAGTTGTCGGACAGTAACTTTGCGACCACCCTGGGCAGAAGTGGAAGTGGAGGAAATGCGTACAGGAGACCCGGGGACCAGTGGTATAGGAATGCGTCTCCTAGACAGTCTGGGGATGCGTGAGGTTGGAGTCTCGCGCAATATCTGCGGCAGTGGGTGTTGAGGTGTGATGCAAATAGATCTATTTGGGGGGTGTCCCAACGCCTGATCAGTGAGAGGAAGTGGCGGGGACTGAGCTGCCACTTGTGAGTGGTGGACGACGTCCTGCTCAGTGAGTCGGCTAAAGTGTTCTGAAGGCCCGGGAGGTGGATGGCCTGGAGGAACGTGTTGTGGAGGATACACCATTCCCATATCCGAAGAGATATGGAGAGGAGAGTGGGAGAGCGGGTGCCCCCTTGTCTGTTGATGTAGCATTTCACCGAGGTGTTGTCCGTGAGGACTTGAATCACCTGGTTGGAGACTACGGTCACAAACGACCGAAGGGCCTTCTCCGCTGCCGTGAGTTCTAGGGCATTTATGTAAAGTTTCTTTTCGTGGAGAGACCAGTGACCGCTGATGGTCAGGTCTTGGAGGTGAGCGCCCCAACCCGTGGATGACGCATCTGTCGTCAGGGACAGGGACGGCTGGGGAGGGGAGAAGGGAAGGCCCGAGCACACATTGGATCTGTCTGTCCACCATGACAGGGACTGTAGGACATGGGGGGGGGGGTGGAGAATCATATTTTGGTTGTCCAGTCCTGGCTGGAACACAGAGAGGAACCACGCTTGGAGGGGGCGGAGGCGGAGGCGGGCGAACGCGGTAACGTTCGTGGTGGAAGCCATATGACCAAGGATAGACTGGACGGTCCAGGCGGAACACTGATGGGTGGTTTGGATGGCCTGGATAGAACGGCATAGATTGAGGAAGCGATCCTCCGGGAGGTAGGCCCTCTGGGACACAGAGTCTATGACAGCACCTATAAATTGCACCGTCCGGGCAGGTGAGAGATGAGATTTCTCGTGGTTGACAACCAGTCCCAGGCTCTGCAAAAGAGATAAGGCCTAACTAATATCAGATGACAGCTGGTCACATGACCCAGCGCAAAAAAGCCAGTCGTCCAGGTAAGGAAATACGGTGACGCCCTGTTGACGAAGGTGGGAGGCGACGACCGCTATACACTTAGTAAAAGTCCTTGGGGCTGTGGAGAGGCCGAAGGGAAGGGCATTGAAAGAATATGGGGCACTGTCCACCATAAAGGTGAGGTATTTCCTGTAGGACTGCCTAATTGAGATGTGGAAGTAGGCGTCCTTAAGGTCAACAGTAGCCATCCATGCTCCCTTCGGGATGAAAGGGAGGATGGAGGGGAGAGTGACCATCCTAAATTTGCGTGGTCTGATGAATTGGTTAACTTCCCGGAGGTCCAAAATGGGCCGAAGGCCACCATCCCTTTTGTCTACGAGGAAGTATCTAGAAAAAAAGCAAAATTGGAGTTGGTGGGGTGGGGTCGGAGAGATGGCTCCCTTAAGGAGTAGGGCATCAATTTCTTGCAGTAAAGCAGGGGAAGTTTGTGTAGAAACAGGTTTGCCTGGAGGTGGAAGGGATTCAAACTCTATGGCGTAACCTCGGTGGACAATGTCCAGAACCCACTTATTGGTGGTGATGGACTGCCAAACTGAAAAGAAGGGTCGTAACCTGTCGAGAAACAGGTTAGAAACGGCGTGTCTTATTGTTTGAGGATCTACCACCTCGGTACTGACCCCTGAATGGAGCACCTGGACGCTTGTATCCCTGTGTGGGGAACTGCGGTCGCTGTCCTCCTCTGTAAGGAATGGAGTTGTAGTAACCACGAAAGGACTGGTGCTGGTAGTTGTCACGATGCACGGTCTTGACCGGCCCCTTAATCACACACACAGAGACGGACTGAAGGCTAACTACTTTATTGAATATAAAAACAGTTCAAAAGATATTGTCCAAAAGAATAGCAAGTGATCCAAAAGGCTTGAAGCAAGAATGTCCAAAAGAAACGTGGCAAAATCCAAAAGCTTGGCAAGGCTCCGCGCAACACTGCGGATCAGGAACAAGGCAAGGCAAATGCAAGACAGGACTTGATGACCACTAGCTGACTTAGCTCCGTGGACCCACTTCGCTTCACGCCAAAAGAGACGTGGCCGAAGCACTGAGGATTCGTTCCCACAACTCCTATACTTAATCCTTCGGCCGAGGTCCCCGACGCTCTAGGCTTCGTCGCCTCCAATCTCTGCTGACGGACCTCGGCCTGTCTAGGCTGTGGTACCATCCCCTTCTGCGGGACTCAATGCTACTTCTCCTATCAAAAGTTCGGCCTTGCCTCTCACCACCTGGGTCACTATCTGCATGAGAGCTTCCCTCCCCGGGATCTTCCCAGCCGCTTGCTTCCATGTTTTGGCTCAGGAGCTCCTGTGAACCTTTCCCGCCCGGGTGCTCATAACTCCCACAATCGCTGCCCTCCCGTTGCACCTGGTTATCTGAATCTACGTCAGGGCCAAACAGCAATTCTTCCCATGCCAAACTCTCCGTGGGCGAAGGAGGCCCACTGAAGGGAAACTGTCCTTCTCCCCAATCTTCCAACTCATCCTCTGAATCTGGTTCTGCAGCTGCAGGGCCTAATGCTAATGGGACCCCGGGTCCTAGCCCCAGTTCTCCAGGCACAAACGAGAACTGCTGTGCTACAGTAGTAGGGACGACAACGCTGTCTGTATGATTGATAGGGATAGCTGGGCTGTTGGCCATATTTGTTGAGCGTTTGCTTCATTTTGTGGGAATGTTCCAACTGAGAGTCTGTCTCAGGGTTAAAAAGGCCAGCTTCGTCCATGGGGAGATTTTCAATTAGGGAGCGTTGATTGGATGACAATGCTGCGGATCTCAACCAAGCATGTCTCCTAAGGGCAACTGACCCGGCGATCAGTTTGCCTGAGGTGTCAGCGCCATGTTTGGCCAAATCTTTTTGTAGGGTGGCCAGAGTGAGGGCTACCTGATGGAAGGCCTTAGCCATGGGTTGGTCAGATGCTGGAAGGAGGTCCAAATATGGGCCTATCTTATTCCAGAGGTATGATTGATAGACGCTCATATAGACGCCGTAATGTGCCATTATGCCTGATAGGCATGCGGAAGAATAGAATTTTTTGGCCATAGCATCAAGCTTTCTCCCTTCTTTGTCGGAAGGAGCGGTTTGGTTACCTAGGATCGGCTTAGGCTGAGCGTCGGTCACAATAGAGTTAACCTTCGGAAGTCTGCCCAACCACGGAGTGGTGGACAGATCAATCCGATATAGGTTCTCTGCCCGCTTGGACGTGCTGGGAATGGAAGCCGGGGCAACCCCAGTGACCTTTAATAGTTTGACCAGATAGGGAATGATAGGCAGCATGGTAGATTGCTGAACCTGCTGCTCAGCAGAGGTAAAGTAAGGGTCTTGGACCACATCTTCAGACTGAGGAGGCTGGACACCCAAGGTCCTGGCCAGTCTGATCAGAAGTGCAGAAAACTTCTTGTATTCTTCTGCCTGCTGGGGATCAGCCTCAGGCTCAGGCAAAAGGGGAATGGGAGTAGCATCAGAAGCAGTCTCTATATCCACGTCATTATCATCTGGGAGGTGGGGGGGATTGGGCAGGAGGAGCAACTGGGAGAGCAGGGGCTTGAGTGGGAGGGGCTGGAGGGGCTAAAGGAGGAGGGGGAGGAGGTGCCACGGATTGCGGGGCATAGGAGGGAGGCCATGGATACCGATAAGCCTCTGAATGGAAAGGCTCAGGGGGGAAGTAATGGCCATAGTAAGGGAAAGGAGGAGGATAAGGATGAGGGTATCCATAAGGATACCCATAAGGCGGTTCCCAAGGGAGAGCTCGGTCACCGAGGCCCTCCTTAAGAGGGCTCCGTGACCGAGCATGATCTTCTAAGTTGAACTGAAGAGGGGAGCGCCGCGCAGCTGCGCGGCGCTCCGGAGACCGACGCGCGTCCCCGCGCAACGGCGGGAAAGCAGCAGCGGCTTGAAGGAAAGGTGAGGGAGGCCGCGTGGCGCTGGCCTCCACGTGGCGCGCCCTCTCGGTCTCCGGAGAGAAGGAAAGTGGGGGGGGGGGTGCCTGAGCGAGCTGGAGAGGAGGTGAGGGAAGCTCAGGCTCGGGGACCGGGGAAAGAAGCAGGCTGGGGAGGAGTTGGGGGGGAATTTCCACCCCCGAAAACTAAGTGCTCTCTTCATCAAATAGTTGCAGCGTCTCAGCTGCACACAGAGCAATAGGAGGACTGGGGGGGCGCAGAGCCAGCCAGGAGCCTCGGAGCATTTTGTGCCATAGGAACACAAGGACTGGAGGGCCCAGGACCAACCAGGAGCCTTGGAGTTTTTTGAGCCAGAGGCTCCTTAGATTTATCTTTTGATTTGCCAGCTTTGGCAGCTTTTTGCTTTTTCTTCCGGAGTGGCTCTATGGCAGAGTCAGAGGCCAACTCTCGGATGGCACCATCAGCACTCAAGGGGCTGGGATTCCGAGTCCCAGAAGGCAGAGAGGGCTGGCTCATGGAGCGAGAGAGCCCAGTCTCTGAGGAGAGCAAAGCCTGCTCAAAAAGGGTGGCTTTGAGCTTAGAATCCCTGTTCTTCAGGGTTCTATTAGAAAAGGTCCTGCATATCTTGCAGGACTGGGGAATGTGGGATTCTCCCAAGCAGAGGAGACATTTATGATGTCTATCCTCTTGGGGCAAGGTTGCTCCACAATCAGAGCACCTTTTGAAAGAAAGAGAAGACATCTTATCTGATAGTCGAGGCAATCCGTGGACTTTTAGCAGGAGCTAGCAGTCGGAGATCCTTTCGCTGGCTAGGCGGAAAAGGAACTGCCTGGGTAGCTCAATCAGGGGGTGAGGGGGGGGCGGGGAGTGGGAGGGGCATATGTAAATCTTTAATTTTAGCTAGTATGTCTGAGATTCTACGCATACGCGGGAGTAAACCCACTTGTGTGCATTTCACAGACCACACGAAGAAGAAATCCTCCCCCCCTACAATAAAACCACAATAAATCGAGCACATAGCACTAGTGACAGTAGTGGCAGCGACGCGGCTGGGTGGCAAGTTGTAGCAGGTACCAGTCAGGGGCCAAATGCCTGCCTGAACAACCAGGTCTTACAGGACCTGCAGAAGGTCATCAGGTCCCGCAATGCTCGCGTCTCTGCTGGCAGCGAGTTCCATAAGGCCGGCGCGGCCACTGAAAACAGCCTCTGTTGCGTGCTGGATAGCTTGCATGTCTTCATACCAGGGACCTCCAACATGTTGAGCCCCTCTGAACGCAGTGATCTACTGGGCACATATGGGGTAAGCCGCTCCCTCAGGTACACTGGCCCCAAACCATATAAGGCCTTGGAAGTTAAAACTAACACCTTGAAGGAGACCCGGAATTCAATTGGCAACCAGTGCAGTTCGCACAAGAGTGGTGTTACATGGGCCGTTCTTGTGGCTCCTAGTAGCAGACGAGCTGCCGCGTTCTGCACCAGTTTGAGTTTCCGGATCGTCGACAAAGGTAGGCCAATGTACAGCGCATAACAGTAATCGAGCCTCGAGATGACCGTGGCTTGGATCACCGTGGCCAGGTCGCAGCGGGAGAGGTAGGGAGCCAGACGTTTCGCCTGCCGCAGATGGTAGAACGCTGTCTTGCAAGCGCAGGCAATCTGCGCTTCCATCGACAGTTGGGTGTCTAGCTGGACCCCAAGGCTCTTAACTAGGGGCTGTGGGCGAAGTGCCACACCATCAAACGTCGGCAACTGGGTCTCTACCCCCCGGGGCGGCCCAGCCACAAGATCTCCGTCTTCGCCGGGTTCACCTTCAACTTACTGGCTCGCAGCCATCCAGTTACGGCTTCTAGGCAGAGATGGAAATTATCGGGTACAGATTCCACCCCGGGGTCCATCCTCAGAATGAGCTGGGTGTCATCAGCGTACTGGTGACATTCCAGCCCAAAACTCCGCACCAATTGGGCGAGTGGTCGCATATAGATGTTAAATAACAGCGGGGAGAGGATGGCCCCCTGGGGGACCCCGCAATGTAGAGGGGGACCCCCGGAAACCACCCCTCCCCACTTCACTCGCTGCCAGCGGTTTTGGAGGAAGGAGGACAGCCAATTTAGGACTGTTCCCCTCACCCCCGCCACCGCCAGGCGGTGTGTCAAAAGTTGATAATCGACAGTATCAAACGCTGCCGTAAGGTGCAATAACACGAGCAGCGCCGATCCGCCTCAGTCCAAGTGGCAATTGAGTAGGTTTGTGATGGAGACCAGGACGGTCTCTGTCCCATGCCCAGAGCGGAAGCCGGACTGGAAGGGGTCTAGCCAGGTTGCATCATCCAGGAATGTCTGCAGCTGCTCCTCTCAATTACCTTGCCCAGGTACGGTACGTTGGACACTGGGCGGTAATTGGAGGGAGCCGCGGGATCTAACCCTGGCTTCTTCAGCAATGGAATGGATTTTATGAAGATAGAATATAAAGATTACAATAATTTGCAGTGATAATGATACTACTACTACTAATAATAATAATAATAATAATAATAATAATAATGGAATGAATACCTGAATCAATCTCCATGTCAGCTGATGATAGTTCGTCATTGTTTCCTTTCTGTCTTTTTGAACTATGGGAGCTCTGGTAAGATGAAAGTCTTTTACTGTTGGACTTTGGGCCGGCCTGAAGACACATCACAGAAAGAAATGAGAGAAATCAACAGCATTACACACTCACAGACAAGTATGTTTTGCAATATGGGAGAAGGCGGGAAAGGACAAAACATTTTTGTAAAAAGGAAAGCCACCCAGCAGGGATTTTACCCCCAAACTGAATATATTCACCGAACGGTAGGTAGAAAGATAGTGAGCAAAGATGTCCTTCTGCTGAGATGGCTGAAGGGGCACGGAACCAAACAACCTCCATTCCTGCAACAAAAGAAACATGGAACTATTGAGAAAAATGGGGGGAAATCTAAGAAGATGCAAGAGCACAGTAATTGAGAAAGGGGGAAATGAACTATTTTCAATACATTTATCTCCCACGGTTATCTGGTGGAGTTGTGAGAGAAAGAATGGTTGCTTACCAGTAACCATTCTATCTCCTTCGTGGTGTCTGGTGAAATAAGCACTTATGATAGACTAGCAAGCCACAAACCGTGGTGGTGGGCATCATGCCACTGCTGAGAAGAGAACCGATCTGCCAAAGGCAGCATGCCTTCTCGACTGGACAACCATCTTGACAACGGAGTAGTCCAGATCGCCGCCCGACAGATGTCGTCCAACGGAACTCCATGCAGGCAAGCCGCCGAAGTCGCGACAGCTCTTGTGGAGTGGCCCCTCAGATGCATAGGCGGAGTTTTTCCCGCCAACTGATAGGCAAGTCTGACGGTGGAGACCACCCAGGATGAGAAGCACTGGGGGGAAACAGGCAGATCCCTGGTGTCATTGCGATACTTCACAAAGAGTCAAGGAGACTGCCGGAAGTCCTTTGTCCTGTGAAGGTAGGAGAGTGCCCTGCGGACGTCGAGCAGATGGAGTGCCCGCTCAAGCTCAGTCTGGGGAGCTTGACAAAAATGCCAGCAGCACAATGTCTTGAGCCAAATGATACACCGAAGCGACCTTAGGGAGGAAGGCAATGTCGGTTCGGAGAACCACCTTGTCCCTGGGAAACCGAAGGTAGGGCTCATCCACACGTAGTGCACACAACTCGCTGGACCTGCGAGCTGAAGTGATTGCCACCAAGAAAGCCACTTTCCAGGACAGATGACAGAAGTCGGCTGTAAGAAAACAAAGGTGTAGACCACTAGTATAGATTTCGCAAATAATGTCAGTTTTAATCCAAAATGATCATATAAACAAGTCATGCCAGGCGAATCATATCTCCTTTTTCGACCTGACCGTAATGGTAGATACAGGGAATGCTGTGGGTGTAGAATGATCTTCTTGCAAACAAACTAGTAAAATACGGGCTAGATAATAATACTGTTAGATGGATTTGTAATTGGTTAAGCAACTGAACCCAAAGGGGGCTCACCTTCATCTTCATCTTGTTTATATGATCATTTTGGATTAAAACTGACATTATTTGAGAAATCTATACTAGTGGTCTACACCTTTGTTTTCTTATTGCCACGTTGTAGCCCAGCCCAGCGCTTATTTTTGACTTAGAAGTCGGCTGTAGCCATGGGCTAAAAAGGTGGCTTCATCAGTGCGGACAACACAAGGTCAAGCTGCCAAGAGGGGAGACCGGTGGCCAGAGGTTTCTGAACCCTCTGAGGAAGAGATGGACAAGAGGGTCCTGAAACTAAGAGGAACCACCTTCCCTGTGGCAATATGCTGACAACGCAGCAAGATAGCACTTGATGGAAGAAAGTTGCAGGCCATCATCTGCCAACGTCGCAAGGAACAGGAGGAGAGAAGTAGGGGCTTGCAGAGGGTGCACACCATGCTGGCGTGCAAACGCCGCAAAGCGTTGCCACTTAGCCCCATAGGAGCGCTGAGTGGATGGGTGGTGTGCAGCATCCAGGAAGGCTGTCAGTGCAGGAGGTAGCAGTGCGGCCTGACCCGCCATGCCATCAGGCAGAGAAGGTCGAGGTCGGGGTGACGGATCTGACCGTCCTGTACCATGAGCAAGTCTGGCCGACTGCTCAGGGATAGATGATCGCCTGCAGCCATGCCCTTGAGGAGGGCGAACCAGGGTTGCCTGGGCCACCAAGGGGTGATCAGGAGAGCGTCGGCCTGTCCACATCCAGCTTGGCCACCACTCGGTTCAGGAGAGGCAGTGGTGGAAAAACATATAACAGGGGCCCGTGCCAACTGTAGAGGAACGTGTCCCGTAGACAGCCCTGCGGAGATGCCCGTGGCATCCTGGCACAGAAGCGCGGGCATTTGGCATTGGTTGGCACTGCAAACAAGTCGATGCTCGGCTGACCCCTTCGCCGAAACAGAAGATGGACCTCGTGAAGGTGCAGTGACCACTCATGGTCAGTGGGCCCAGTGCGGCTGAGGTGGTCCGCCACTGCATTGTCCTCGCCAGGCAGATGCAGTGCCACAAGGTGGATCCTCCGAGGAATGCACCAGTGCCAAATGTCGAGAGCCAACTGAAGCAGAGTGCGGGACCGTGTCCCTCCCTGCTTGTTGAGATACCAGATGGCCTTCGTGTTGTCCGTGCAGATCTGGACCACACGGCCCTGCAGGGAGTGTTCGAACGCCCTGAGCGCCTTCTGGACGGCAGTCAGCTCCAAGACATTGATGTGCAGAGAGGCCTCGGCCGATGTCCACAGGCATTAGACAGAGAGGGCGCCGGAGTGGGCTCCCCAGCTTCATAGAGAGGCGTCGGTGGTGACGATCACGGAAGGGCTGGGAGGGCGAAATGGCATGTCCACGCAGACATTGCCGCGAAGAGTCCACCAATGCAGGGAGGGACGCTGGCGGACGTAACAGGCGGTGCTGGCTGTGGCGGAGAGGGTCAAACACCCTGAGGAACCAAGCCTGCAGCGGGCGGAATTATAACCGGGCAAACGGAGTGACAGCAGTCGTGCCCCAGCGTCAACTGGATGTGCTTGGCCCGCACAGAAGAAGAACACTGGATGAGCTTCACAGCTGCACGGAGGTTGCGAAACCGCTGCTCCGGAAGATACGCCTTGTGCTCAATGGAAGTGAGATGCGCACCGATGAACTGAATGTCCTGTGTCGGTTCGAGGTGGGACTTGCCCACATTGACTGCCAGGCCAAGGCTCTGCAACAAAGATAGGGTGAAGTCCAGATGTTGGAGGAGCTGGGAACGAGAAGCCCCAATGACCAGCCAATCGTTGATGTATGGAAATACCGTGATGCCTTTCATCCGCAAGTGCACCGCCACCTTGGTGAAGACCCGAGGTGCAGTACAGATCCCGAAGGAGAGGACACGGAAAGAATAGGCATTGTTGCCAATCTTAAAGGACAAACACTTGTGGTGGTGTGGCGCAATGGCTACGTGGAAGTAGGCATCCTTCAAATCAATGGTGACGAACCATGCACCACGAGGAAGAAGTGGCAAGAAGGTCGGAAGAGTCACCATGCAGAACCTGCGGGGTCAGATGTACTGATTAAGACCACACAAATCCAATATAGGCCGTAGTCCTCCATCCTTCTTAGGGACTAAGAAGTAAGTGGAGAAGAAAGCGGAGGAATACCGTGAGGGGTGAAGCGGCACAATCGCCCCTTTCTGGAGTAAGGAGCGGACCTCATCCAGAAGGACAGCAGATGGCGGAGCCGTCCTGACGTGCCCGAGGCGCGGAGGGTGTTCAAATTCAATAGAGTAGCCATTGCGAACTACATCAAGCACCCACATATCAGTGGTGATGGAACGCCATGCCTCGTAGAAGCCAGCCAAACGAGTGCCGAAGCATACAAGTGGCTGAGGTGTAGGAGGAGGCGAGGACACCCGGTGAGGAAGAGAAGGGGACACCTGTGAAGAAGAGGTAGGAGAGAGGCTGCTAAAAACTACGCTTGCCCTTAGGCGGAAGCTTACCCTTACCCTGCTGACGCATCGAAGACTGCGTCTGCTGCTTCGGGGAGCGGGGAGCTCTGGGCACAGACGAAGTCCGCTGGGCAGAGGGAAAAAAATCTCCTAGTAGAGGAGGAGGAGGCCTGCTGAGGTCAAGAGCGAGCGCGGGAAAAGGGCTGCGTGAAGCCGTACTGACCGGCAGCCTTCCGCACTTCTTGGGACTCCTTCAAGGTGGTATCAGTCCCAGGGTTAAACAGACCATCGTCATGAGCAGGTATGTCCTCTGCCAGATTCTTGCCTTCCTCAGAAAGGGTGGAAGTGCGCAACTACGCATGACAACTAACGGACGTGGCAAGAGAAAACATCTTCCCTGAAGTATCAGCGAGATGCTGGGACATGTCCTTATGGGCACGGTGGAGAACAAGAGCTTCCTGATGGTAAGCCTTGGCCAGGGCCTGGTGAGAAGAAGGAATCAGATCCAAAAAAGGCCCAATCTTATTCCACAGGAAGGCATGATAAGCACACATGTAAATCCTATAATGCACCATCCGTGCAGTCAAGCTGGCATTGGCATGGGCCTTCTTCCCCATGGAATCCAGCTTCTTGCCTTCCTTATCAGGAGGAGAAGGCTGCGTCTTGTGAGATCGCTTGCACTTGGCCATATTCAAGACAACGGTGTTGGGCTTGGGAGGCCATGCAATCCAAGGGGCAGAGGCAAGGTCAACACGATACCTTGCATCCCATCTGCCCGTGACAGCTGGCACCGCTGAAGGAGCCTGGTCAGGATTCTTGGTCAACTGGAGCAGGTAAGGCAGAGCAAGCAAGGTGGTAGAGGCCAATGGCTGCTGGACCTGCTCATCAGGAGGAAACATGGGGTCCTCCACTGGGTCTCGCCGCTTCGTAGTGGACAGAGTCAAGGCCTTAGACAGCCAGACCAACAAAGCCGAGAAGACAGAAGCATCCTCAGGAGGAGGAGCAGAAGAGGCAACAGGAGGCTCCAAGGCATGAGAGCCCGCAATGGAGGACCCAGACTCTGAAGAAGAACAAGTCTCTTCAGGAGGATCCTGGTGAGGGGTGGCAGGGCACAAAGGCACAGCATGCACCATAGGCAGCACCCCAGGAGGAGGGTGGGGAAAGACAGGAGGCAAAGGTCCAGCTTAAGCTGAGGAGCCAGGCAGTAAGCCCTCCCTCCAGGAGAATAACGCCAGCCAGCGTTGGTCTCCAAGCGTCCCACCTCAGACCTGGCAGCAGCACAAAGCAAAGACAGGTGGGAGCGATGCTGCCGTCGCGAAGAGCCCTTGTACTCATAAGGGTACTAGCTGACCTCCAGGAGCCCCGGGATGGAGAACGGCCCCTGGAACGCCATGCTGACCCAGAACGCGAAGAAGCAAGAGAAAGAGACTCACACGATCCACAGTGTCCTCTTCCACGATCATCAGCAGGCAGAAGGAAAGCTGGTGGAGGGGTCAGGGCAAGCCCTATGCCGGAAACCGGCGACCCCGCCGCGATGCCATGGCTACTGGGACCAGGGCGCGGCTCGTCCACAGGCTGCGGTGAGAGCAGTGGAGGGGGCAGCGAAGCTCCGCCTCCACTTCCAGCTGAAGCTGGAAGCGCTCGATGGGTCTGCTCCAGCTGCTCTCGCAGAGGAGTCTGGGGCGGTGAGGAAGGCAGCAAGGGCTGTGCATCGGGCTCCTCGAGAGGAGGCACAGCGGCAGGAGACAGGAGCGGTGTCAGCTAAGAACGGCGGCGTCGGCTAGCACCAAGAACGCCGCGGGACTTCTGGAGCCGCTTTCCTCCCTTCTTTCCAGGTGAGGGGCCCCTCTCCAAAGAGGCTTTGCGCTTAGCAGAAGCCTGGGGAGCACTCATGCGGCCCTGAATGGGTCCAGCTGGTTCAGAAGCTGCCTGGCATCCCAGAGGTGGAGGGCAGCAAAGCTTGCTCACAAAGGAGCACAGACAAACGCCGCTCCCGGCCCTTTCGAGCCTGTGGCGTGAAAGCCTTGCAGGCAGAGCAGGATGCCACAGAATGGGACTCCCATAAACAGAGGAGACACAAAGCATTGTTATCCCCCTCAAGGAGCTTCTCTCCACAAAAAGCACACTTGCGAGGGAGCACAGTAGAAGCCTTAACCAATAAGGAGCAGACAAAGAGAATGGTCAACAATACCAGTCCTGTAGTCAAGGGTTGGAGAAGGAAACAAAGTCCAAACAAACAATCCAAGTTCAGGGTTGGAGAGAACAGAGTAGTCAAAAAACCAGTCCAATCAATAGTAAGTTGGGAAATCAGGCAGAGAGGTTCCTAGGTTGCTGCTGTAAGGCGGCTGGAAAAAAGGAACTACTGGCACCAGCCCCTCCTACAGTATATACCGTGTTTCCCCGAAAGTATGACACCCCGATAGTAAGACGTATCGGGGGTGTCAGACGGGTCGGCTTATATAAGCCCTACCCGAAAGTAAGACGTACCTCGGGCGGCATAAGCGTGGCTTCTTGGCTGGGCGACGAGAGGCTCCCAGAGGGGCTCAAAAGGGGCTCGGAATCCTCCTCCTGTTCCTCCTCTTCTTTCCAGCGGCGCCTTCCATCTTCCTCCTCTTCTTTCCAGCGGCGCCTTCTCCCTCTCGCCGGTTCCGCCCCTCCCTTCAGTGAAGGGAGGAGGGTCGGAGCCGCCGCCGGTGAGAGGGAAGAGCGCGGCGGAAGTCCCGCCCGCACGGCGGCTCAGGCGCGCCGCCGCCGCCCGGCTCGCCCCGCCGCCGTTCCGCGGGGCGAGCCGGGCGGCGTAAAAGCGCTGAGCCGCCATGCGGGCGGGACTCCGCCGCGCCTTCTCCCCTCCGGCGGCGGCTCCGCCCTCTTCCCTTCAGTGAAGGAAGGGGGGCGGATCCGGCAAGAGGGAGAAGGCGCCAGCGGAAGTCCCGCTCCCAGGGTGACTCAGGCGCGTTGTTGCCGCCGCCCGGCTCCCGGTTGGAGCGCGGACGAGCGGGGCGGCGGTGGGGAAAGACGCCTAAGCCGCCACGGCGGGCGGGACTTCCGCCGGCGCTTTCTTCCCTCTCGCCGGCGGCGGCTCCGCCCCTCCTCCCTTCACTGAAGGGAGGGGGCGGAACCGGCGAGAGGGAGAAGGCGCTGCTGGGAGGAAGAGGAGGAGGATGGAAGGCGCCGCTGGAAAGAAGAGGAGGAAGAGGAGGAGGATTCCGGGCCCCTTTTGAGCCCCTCTGGGAGCCTCTCGTCGCCCAGCCAAGAAGCCACGCCATGCCGCCCGCGGTAAAGTCTTATTTTTTCGCCTTACTTTCGGGGTACCGTCGGCTAATGTAAGCCGTACGCCGAAAGTAAGCCATACTGGGGATTTTGGGGGTCAAAAGAAAGTAAGACGCTGTCTTACTTTCGGGGAAACACGGTATGCCTCATGGGGATGAGGGGCGGGGCTACAGCCACAAGCCTTCTCAGCTTTGCAGAGTTTTCAGTGATTGCTGCACAGGTGCATCAATTACCATAAGTGCTTATTTCACCAGACACCACGAAGGAGAAACTACACAAGGAACCTCACAACAAATGAGAAAACAGTATAGAAAAACATTTTTTAATTTAAAAAACATTAAAATGAAGAATGTCAAAAGATCAGGTGATCCAGTAAAATTAGAAAGCAGAAGGGAATAAATGTCTCCTGGAAACTAATGATAGGCCATGTATACCATGAGAGGGGGGTGATTCTAAAAAGGTGAGGAACCATCGGTAAAGAGCCCCTGCCCCTTGTATCTCTCAACTGATTTTTCTTAATGGCAGACCAGAGATCAGGGTCTTCAATGATGGCCTCAAAGTCCAGGCAGTTGTATATGGGTGCACATAACCCTTCAAAATACACTTCAAAAGGAATCCCAGAGCCAATGCACCCAAGAACGATGTCTGCTAGCCTCAATTCCTTGGAGAACAGAGAGAATCAACACGTAACCATTACTACTTACATCTGTTACTCCATTTGGAGTGGACATATTAAAACCAGGATAATTTATCAGCTTGGAGATGTCGTACGTGACACGTCGATTGCGATTGTAATCGTCCTCCTCCTCAGCTTCATCCCCAGGTGATGCTGTACAGAAGCATCAAATGTATTACTAAAGCCACTAACAAGACAGGGCTTGGCAAATGTATCAGTAGTACAGTAGAGTCTCGTTTATCCGACTTTTGCTTATCTGACATTCTGTCTTATCTGACGCTCTTATCCGACGTCTCTTTTCCTCCAGCATTTCCCCTTCAATTAAAGGAATGCTCCCCAACTCTACATTCCCAATAAGTGACAAAGGCAAGACAATGAGGAGGAGGGAGGAAAGGGGGAAAAGAGGCGGGACCAGAAGCTGAAGTATTCTCCCTCCTTCCCTCTGTGATTTCCACACTCCTCTTCCATATCCGGGCACTTCCTGCTGGGCCGCTCTAGCCCCGAGGTGTTGGCTTCCCTTAACCCTTTGAGTCCTTGTTGTTAGTATTCTAGTTGTCTAGCGCCGCATTGGATGGGTAACAGTAGGAGACTGTTATCCAACCTTTTCGTTTATCCAAAGTTCTGCCGGCCCGTTTATGTCGGATAAACAAGACTCTACTGTAGCGTCTAACCTACAAGTACCAGAATGAATAGATTATTTCACTCCTTCATATGGGTCTGGGAAACCAATCAACCATTGCCTTCCAGATCACTTTGATGTATTCAGAACTGATAACTGTAACACCATTTGGATGAGCTTGAAAGTCCCCAAGCTCTTCCTTAAAGAGAGGGTCAGTCATTACATAAAAACAATGAAAGAGATCCCAAGCAAGTGGAACTTGATCCAGGAGGGGGGAAATCCATTTAAAAAATATCCCACTAGGGGTTGTAGGTTCAACATAGAGCGGCCAACATTTTATTTCTCTAAAGCATGGAGCTGTAATTAAAACCCTGTAATGAATTGACAAGAACATTAACTATATAACCAAATTGGAAAATGCTGCTTGAACTAAGTGTGTGCACTTATGGCCGATTCTTAAGGCATCAGAATGCAGTTGAAATCTGTACTGTTTTCAATAAATTGTAAACTTATCTACTTTATCTAGAAAACAGTGGAGTCAAACCAGAAACTGTGCAAACACACTGTTATGGTTTTTAATGTTAGCGGCTTTAGCGGAATCTGTATACCTTTATCAAGCGGAATGTTTGTATGTGTGCAGAGGGCGGGGGGCGGGCGAAAGGGCAGATATGTGGCAGCCACTTTCACAGGCCACAGCGACCAGCGCGGGCACTTTCACAGGCCACAGCGACCAGCGCAGGTGATGGACCTGCACCAAACTTGGTACACATAACCCCCCTAACCCCCTTTACGTCCTGGTGCGGTTCGGGGGACATGACCCACGGATTTTGGGATTTGTAGTACTTTCAAACACTTTTGTTCCCACAGACCACTGAGGCAACCAAAAACGACCAATACAGACCACACTTAGCACACACAGCCCCCATCACCCACTCTACATCCTGGTGCAGTTCGGAGGAGGGTGGACCATGGATGATGGGACTTGAAGTACCTCTACTCACTTCCCAAGTCTGCTGCAACCCTCATCCAATCACTGATTGAGACCAAACTTGGCATACATAACCCCCATGACTGCCTTCACGTCCTGGCGAGATTTGGGGGAGGACTGACAATGGATGATGGGATTTGTAGTACTTACACACCCCTCTGTTCCCACAGACCACTGCGGCCCCCAACAAACACCGATAAAGACACCACTTGGCACACAGAGCCCCAGTGACCCACTCTACAGCCTACTGAAGTTTGGAGGGGGGCAGAACATGGATGATGGGACTTGCAGCACCTTCCCTCACTTTCCAAGACTGCTACAAACCTAATCCAATGACTGATCAACACCAAACCTGGCACACCGAGCCCTCATGACCCACTCTACATCCTGGTGCAGTTTTGTGTGAGATGGACCACGGATGATGGGACTTGAAGTACCTTCACTCACTTCCTAAAAACAATGCAACCCTCATCCATTCACCAATACAGACCAAACTTAGCACACAGAGCCCCCATGACCCAATCTACATCCTACTACACTTTGGGGGAGGGTGGACCAGAGATGATGGGACTTGCACTACCTTCAGTAATTTTATGATACCACTGCAACTCCCAATAATGATGGATCAAGACCAAACTTGGCACACAGAGTCCCCATAACCCACTCTACATCCTGCTGCACTTCTCAAATGACCCGGGCAGGGCCGGGTCCCCAAGCTATTAAACCTTCCAAATCTTTCTTCGATTTCATCTGCGTGGTACCGCTGCTGGAAGTTTTGGTTATTTGCTTCCCCACAAGCATCCAAAAACTCTTTTCTTTTTTCACTGATCCGGGCAGCATTTCGTGGCTGAAACACAGTTGGGAAAAAACCCAGAAAGTCAAGTTACCAGGGGCATTGGAAAGGTTGTTAACAAACTTCATTCTGCTTTTTTGGATAAAGTACTACTGATTTATTTTTACAGAAGATAAATCTGTGTGTGTGATGGCGGTTCAAAAAGTAATGCCTCCATCGCTCTAACTTTTCTTTCTTTTCCCAGCTACTGGACTACCTATGCTTGCTATGATAGAGGTCACCTTATTCTACTGATAGTCTTTTCTTTTTCCAATAGACTGATTAGAACCATGATTCTGAAGCTAAAAGAAAGAGTCATAATTGAAGTTCTGGCCAAAGAAGGTTGTGCACCTAAACATCATCGCTTAAAGAATGTTTATGATTTGGCCCCTTCTGACTTTGACCTGTTTGAACCTCTGAAAGACAACCTACATGGTTTCAGATTCAACAACCTGAATGACGTTCAAACAGCTTTGAAATCATGGGTCACGAAGCAAAACCCTGAATTTTGCCAAAATGGTTTTGATGCCTGGATTAAACGATGGCACAAATGTGTCCAAATGGATGGTGACTATGTTGAACGGTAGTTTTACGCAGAAGAGAGTTCAGGCTATGATCTGTAGCCACTTCTGCTGTTATATGTTCATTCATAACATTTTTATGACACAGGAGGCAAAACTTTCTGACCCACCCCCGTATATTTAAATGTATGTAAATATAAAATATTTTTGCTTTTTCTGTAAAGTTATATTTATATAACATTATATACTGCAAATTATATATGTTTACATGTATGTGCATAGACACACACACACATAGTAGGCCAATTGAAACTATAGAATTTACCATTTAGTCGACTGTGGGACTTTGGTAATAAAAACACTGTCTTAATCCTGGAAGATTACTGTTGGTTTTTTTTTTCCATCTCTGATTAATGGCACCCAATGAATGAGATAATGCCACGATCCTCGATCTCCATCTTTCCCTGCTGCCTTCTATTTTACCAAGCATCATTGTTTTGTAAGTTGCAAGGCAGAAATAGATTGTCCAAACGTGATCTCTGATTTTGCCAAAGCCTTGCACATTAACCCACTGCAGATAATATGTCACCAACCCTCTGGGGACAGAGTAGAAGAAGCCTGAAGTATCTTTACCTGTGGACAATCTTTCATTTGGTGGTCCTCCAAGCCACAATTGAAGCAGTGAGGTTTGGGCCTGCTTTATAAAAGTAAGAATTTTACAATAGAAACAATCAACATTGCAATGACACCTTACACTGGGGCCGGAACGATGCAACCCTGTGCATGATCCCAGCCACCTTAGCCAATTCTGAGAATACTGGGAGTTGTAGTCCAACAATATCTCAAGGGCTCCATAATTCCCGCTCCTGTCTTATGTTTGCAGTGACCTTTTGAAAATCTGTTTTAATAACTACAACTCTAAGCCTATACTCAGCTGTGATAGCAGTGCTTGCAGTGAAGGACTCTAACAGCTATGGAATAATGGCATTTAAAGGATGAGAAAATCGCATCCCACCATGGTCTGGTCATTAATGCAGCTCAAAAAAGACACTGCCATGTTTCAACAGCATCAGAGCTTTGCAATTCAAAAGATTTGGGGGAATAACTACTTACATGTCTACTTAAGGCACATAAAAGTACCCCAAGTTACAGACCTGAGTAAATATCTTTTTTAAAAATAAAATCAGTATTTAAAAAACTGGCTCAATCTATTTTAATATACTTCTAAAGAGGGGGGCTGTATGGCCATGCTCCAGAAGTATTATCTCCTGACATTTCACCAATTCTCTCACACCAGAAGCGACTTGCAGTTTCTCAAGTCGCTCCTGACACGACAAAAAAACAAACAAACCCACATCTACAGGCCAACAGAGACTCCACCATAGACATCAGAAGAGCTGCAAGGTCAAGAACAAGCCTCGAGAGGAAAGACAAAGATTCACTCAGAGGAAAAGAGTTCTTACCAGACATCAAGGGAACCACTGGCCGCATAGGGAAGTTGTTGAAGAAACACAACCTACAAACTATCTACAGAGCACTAAGAAAATCCAACAAAAACTATGTTCAGCAAAGCATAAGAGGGATTCTCTCACCTCTGCAGGAGTCTACCGTATACCATGCAGCTGTGGACAAGTCTACATACGGATCCCCAAATGCAGCGCCCAAACACGAATCAAGTCACTGCAGACTAATTCAACCAGAGAAACCAGCCATAGCAGAGCACTTGATGAACCAACCTGGACACAGCATATTAATTTGAGAACACAGAAATGCTGGATCACTCTAACAATCACCATGTCAGACTACACAGAGAAGCCATTGAAATCTGCAAGCATGTGGACAATTTCAACAGAAATGAGGAAATAATTAACATGAACAGAATCTGGTTACCAGTATTAAAAAAAACCTCTAAAACCAGAACATTAAATAAAGAGCAACACCCAGAAAACAAGGGAATTCCAGACAGGAAACAATCAGGGACACTGGGGACTCCTTTGTTGGGAGGTGTTAGCTGGCCCTGATTGTTTACACCTCCTAACAAATGATTCCCCAGGCTGGAAGCAGCCAGACTTTGAAACTGCAAAGCTATTCAATGCTAATCAAGGTGGCCAATTACAACATTCCTACATGCCTCCAACAGACAAGAGTTCTTTCTCCCACCCTGAACATTATTCCACAGGTATATAAACCCCACTTGAATAATTTCCAACAGACCTCACAACCTGTGGGGATGCCCGCCATAGACTTGGGCGAAACATCAGGAGAGAATGCTTCTGGAAAATGGCCAGACAGCCTGGAAAACTCATAGCAGAGGAGGTTGTGACAGCGGTCAGCCTGGACAGCTTCAAGGCAGGATTAGACAGATTCATGGATACCAAGGGAATCAGTAGTTACTGAAATGGACATCTAAGTGCCACCTCTGTGTTGATGGAGGCAGGCAGGATTTTCCCCGGGTACTGGTTGTGGGGGGTCAGGAGCAGGTGAGGGTTTTGCCCTCCTTTCTGCTAGAGATCCCTGTGTACAACTAGTGGGCCACTGTGTGACACAGAATGCTGGACTAGATGGGCTGAGGCCCGATTCAGCATGGCTCTTCTTATGTTCTTATGTTCTTATAGCAACCCAGCGATTCCAGCCATGAAACCCTTCGACAACACATTTATCATGTTAATTAATCAGGGAACATACATTCATTCAAAGTCACATCTAACAATCTTAACCTTTAACTAACCATTTCAGATTTTGACTAGAAATCTTGATAGGCTCAGAGAAATACACACCTTTTAGGCTTTACTTGTATCTCTTGTCCATCTAGAGAAAGGATCTGCGTGAAAACTTGCTGGTATCTTAGAAGTCAATAAGGAATTGCTATTGTATGAAGCAGAATGGATTGTTTTGTTCCAGTGTCATTCAAATTACAACCCCAAAGTATTATGATAAGACTTTAAAAAAAGTAATACCAGAATTGTTCCTGATAAAATGATGGTGAGGTTCTGCTTCAAAGAGTGGCTTCATCAGTGTTGAAAACTTGCCTTCTCTTTCAAGCAGTCTCTAAGCCTACTTATATATTATTCTTTCTGGAAATGTAAAAGTAAGAGACAACAAAGGAATCTGTCTGCCAGGGATTATTTCTTCACCAAACCAATGTGCCTTCTAACATTTGGCCCATTTTATACAGTTAACCCACTCAAAATATGCATATCAACTCAATCTCTTTTACTATTGATTGCATTAAATAGCAAGGTTAGCACAAAAAGGGAATGATGTTGAACTAAATAGGATACTTGGGTATTTCCCATCCGTCTGTCAGCTGAGGATTCTCATTTAATATAGGCTGCCCCAGTTTATCAAGACAAAAATTGGTAAAATAGAGAACACTTCCTACAACCTGCAGAAAGAGTCAGAAATGTCAGTATTTCATCAGGTGAGAAGACAACATTTTTTAAAAAAAAATGTACTTAAATATTTCATTTAAATTCTATTCTGATATAATTAAGTACATTAAAATAATGGCTCTTGGGTTTAAGCTTCGCAAATGAGACCATATATTCCATACACCCAGTCAACTGATAAGGGATATAACATTTACTAATAAAAATAATGGAAATAAGAATTATGCTATTTACCAATTCTGTCCTAGTGCCATGGTTGGAAAACAGCAAATATTGGATTCAGATAAGCAAACTAGAGAAGTAACTTACGCTAAATGCTTCCTTGATTTTTTTGGACATATTTGCACTTGTCACTTTAGGGTCTTCTTCCAACACAAAACTAGAAGGCTATTTTTTTTCAAAAACAAAACAAAACAAGACATGGTTTATAAAAAGGCTAAGGTTATAGTCATCCAATAGTGAAGTATAGACTTCCATATATTCTCCCTTGCAACCCTTTAGGCTTGAACTCACTTCTGAAACATACATATCAAGGTGGGGAACTGCGGTTCTTCCAGGAATTACTGTACTTCAACTTTGATCATTCCTAACTTTGGCCATGCTAGAGAGAGGAGGGCAACGCAGTTTAGGCCACGGTCTTCCCAATCCTTGACTAACATTCCCTCTTCCAACCTCAGGACAAAATCTGGTTGATGGAGCCTCTGAACTAACAGCAGAATTGGAAACATGATACTGCACTCTCCATTTCCAGATACAGTATGTGAATTGAAAAGCTCTTATATACACATACACACACACACCAATAAGACACTGCAGGGTCTATGGTTCTCTAGAGAAGGGACACCGCTCAGTGGCATGTCATGTTTTTGGATGCATCAGATGTGGGTTTTACTGGTGGAAAAGACATTGTGTAGCAGAGCTGGGGAAGAATCATATATGCTCTTCTTCAACAACAAAAGCCCCCAGAGCTGGTTTCTCACAATAACAATACATACCCGTATGTCAAACTTTATCTATACACATAATAAAAGTGAAAATATGTTTGTGTCTATGTGGCTGGGGTGTCCACTTACACAGACAATCTCCTGCATCCACAAACAGCTATAGCTCACACTAGCCAGGAGACATCAATGGCCCTCCCTCCAATTACACTGCAGGTTATTGTGAGCGTCATGAACATGTCCACGAGCCCTGCCAATGTCCTCCACAAAAACCATACTGCCCACCACCAAGTGAAGGCTTTCATTCGAGAACAATTTCATCCTAGATTTTATGGGTTTCCACATGAGCAACAAAAAATACTGGAGGTCTTTGGGGAAAATTCACCTTGATTTGGTGGAGTTGTAGTTCACCTACATCCAGAGAGTACTGTTAACCCAAAAACTGATTGATCTGGACCAAATTTGGTACGCATACCTGATATGCTGAAATTTGATTACTGCGTTTGGGGGGGAACTGACCTTACTTTCTGGGAGTTGTAGTTCACCCACAACAAGAGAAACTTTGACCTCTACTGATGATGGACTTGGACCAAACTTGGAACACAGAACCCCCATGACTAACTCAACCTAGTGGAGGGGTTTGAGGGGATTGGCTCACCATAGTAGGAGTAGTAGTTTACCCTACAGTAAGAGAGCACACTGAACTCCACCAATGATGCATCTAGAGCAAACTTGCACAACATAACAAACTTTAAGTACTGATGGAGTTTTTCGGGGTTAATCTGGCAAGATGTGGGTTATAGTTCACCCACAAACTTATGCATTTTGTACAATTAAAATTGACTTTTTCAAATAACCCGGGCAATGTCGGGTACCCAAGTTAGTTAACATATAAATACCTGTGGCTTAACATTGAAGTAGGTCTTGTCGGATTCAGCCCTCTGTTGCTCCTCATATCTCTGAACCAAACTCACTATAAAATCCTCTATTTCTTGATGATATTGCCTACACAAGAGATCATCAGAACAGAGAAGAGATTAAACCGCACTGTCTGTGTTACAGTTCTAGAAGATGATTAAGCACATTCACAGGTTCCCTTAGTTGAGGACTAGGGGGAGAGAGATTGGGGGGTGGGGTGGGGAGAGAGAGAGAACAGAAACCAAAGCACAGAAGCATTTGTTCCTCTGCAGGGCTGGGGTCACAAGTCATTTTCATGTTGCAAATAATTTATTTTTTTCTGACAGTTAGTAAACCTCAAGAAATCAAGGCTATTAAGGGAAGTTTTGAACAACTTTTTCCTTAAACATCTAAACTCTTTTTTAGACCTGGCCAAAGGATACCTAACCTTAAAAAAAGTTGTGTATGCTTTCTCTCCATGTCTCCTGTTCTCATTGAAAAAACATTGTCCCCATGGTCTTCATTAAAAAGGCTTCTAACAGCAAAAACGGTGTGCTGTGGAGCCAACTATTCTGACCAGTGTACTTAAACCAAAATGACAAATATACTTACTTGGATACACTATTGTTCATGGATAAAATCTGCAGCAAAGGCCCATCAACTTTAGCATCATCTATTGTAAGTCCACTAAAAAAAGGAAGCATAAGGCTGTATTTACAGTATGAATTAGCCAATCCTCCAGAATGTCTCTGAGATGGTTTGGGAGCTTTATGCCCACTTTATCCATCTCAGGAACGCATTCAGCATGCAAAGGACAGCTTAAAAGCTAACATTCATTCTGCATTGATGAAACATGCCACAAGTGCCAAATTAATACCCAAAGAGAACTGTAACAACTGTGAAAACCTCATTTGCTAGTCTTCTTCAGGGACCAAAACACATCTAAGTGACTGATAACAAAATACTAATTTCCAAGACACAGTCCCCAAACCTGTACAAGGAGCTTCACCATCACAAGGGGACTCCAGTGCATGCAACACGTCTAACCCCTTTTTAAATGATGGTAAAAGGGACAACAAAGTACAACTATCAGCTCCATTATGTCATGCATAACACCAGACACCACTTCTGAAAATCAAAGGAGCCTCACATAGCCCCGTGGATCATAGCTACAGAATCATAAACCAAAAAATGTACATATATGGAACCATGTACACCTACCTTGGCCGAGTCAGCATGTTCAGTTTTCTTCTAAGTTCATGATGTGAATCATTTAGTTAAGGAATTTAAAATAAATATTTTTCGTTAAACCAAGGCCCTAAATTTCAGGGTGGGAATAATGTGCCACTGCAGAAGTCATCAACTACAACTTCCAGAGTTCCTTGCCATTGGCTATGTATCTAGAATTGCTTTGATTTGCAGCAGCCCAACAAGATCTGGAAGGCTACGTGATTTCTACCCATTCTAGATGTACATGTTAACAAGCATTGAAAGGATAACTGTGAAAGGAAAGTACATTTCTAAACCAGCCCTCAGCCACAATTGTGTTGGTCATGTTCTCAGCGCCTAACTACCTCACAGTGTGAAAGCATAAAATTTACACATATTGTTTTCCTTGGTAGCAAAAAAAAATAATCATAAGGCAAGCAGATGAGGCAACTTTCTTCAGTGGTAGAAATAGAGGCTCTGCATGATCCTCAAGTCCTGGTTTAATAAAAAGGTTATATTAAACTGCAAAAACTCTGTTTTTGCGGGACATTCTACAACACATTTTGCTATAGTTTTTCAATCAATATCTCAACCAATTCAACTTAGTTCGTGGCAGCCACGAAAATGAACTTTCTGGAGTAGAACAGCTTTCAAAGTAAGGACAACACAATTAAACAGGAAATAACACTTTCAAACCAGAAACAGAACATTTTTCAAATTTTGTTACATAGTGTTATGCAAGGCATAGAGTGCATCTAGACCAGGGGTGCCCAGGACGGTGATCGCGATCACCCGGGTGATCTTTGAGCCTCATCCGGGTGATCTTTAGGCCCCTGACCAGGTCAATCGCTGTTGGTCCTTTTCATGCACCCTGCACGCTCCAAGCGCGTCTGAGACTCCAAGAGGGAGAATGGGCACTTCTGCGCATGCGCGCGGGCCAGCTGAGCACCGCGTCATCCAACGCCGCCTTCCTCCTTTGCTCTGTGACGTCTGTGAGTGGCCGGAGAAGGACGGAGGGAGGAGGAATGCAGAAGGGCAAAGAGGGGCGGCGTGGATGACGCGATGGCATCCACGCCCGCTCCCTCTCTGGCTCTTCCGCTTTTCCCCTCCCTCCCTCCTTCTCCAGCCTCTCAGAGTCGTCACAAAGGGCGGCATTGGATGACGCGGTGCTCAGCTGGCCCGCACGCATGCGCAAAAGAACCCATTCTCCCTCTTGGAGTCTCAGGCGCGCTTGGAGCGTGCAGGCGGCGCGTCAAGAGGAGCAACGACGGAGAAGGAAAAAAGGACGCTTTGGGAGCCGTTTCCTGTCCAAACTGAAGCACAAAGGTCGGTCTTCTTACTTTCTGCCTAATAATATCTGTGTATATATGCCAGGGAGGGAGAAATGGGTGCCTGTGTGTATTTTAGCATGTCCCATTCTTTATATTTCTGAGAAACAAATGGCTTTGCAGCTACCAGGTCTCTCTGTTTATTTTCTGCCTGATTATATCTATGGGAAAATGGCAGGGAGGGAGAAATGGGTGCTTGGGTGTATTTTAGCATGTCCATTGTTTATATTTCTGAGAAAGAAAGAAGCCCCGTGCGGATGGAAGGTGGCAGCAGGAGTGGGTGCATGTGCGCACGCATGTGCGCACGCATGCGTGCATGCGCCAAGTGATCTTTTAAACTTGGTTCTTCATATGGTAGCTCCCATGCTGAAAAGGTGTGAGCACCCCTGATCTAGACCTATTGTTCCCAACCTTTTTGTGACCATGCTCCACCTTAGCATCTCTAAAATCCTGATTCCCCCCAACATATAATTTTTATTATTCAAAAAATAAACTATTTATTAACACGAAGGAAGCCTAAAACAAGTTTCCAAAGAACATGGCATCCATGAAAGAGAAAAATAAAAGACCAAATGGATTTGAGTCATCCGTCTCGAATGCAAGATAACTGAAGTCCCACTTCATTGCATGTATTTGGTGAGAAGATGCCAAAATGTTGTGGATTATCTGCCTTGATATTCTGAGTTATATGGATGTGTGGAAGGGCCCAAATGTCACAAAACAAATTCAATGTGCAGATTTGATAAATGTAAATTTAATATGATGTGTGGGAATGAATGGAAGAATGGAAGGATGTATGGATGGAGTTAATAATTTTGGAGATACCAGTATAATGTTAAGGTCTGCAATGACTAACTACTTGCTTGCTGCACTGTAATTAAAAGTTGCTAATAACAGCTGAAAAGGTGAACTCTGATAAGAACTGTGACAATGGTTCTTTAAAGTTAAGGAAATGATTGCAACATTCCTTATGTTAAGAAGGAAGTCAACTCAAGCCTTGTATTTCTCAACACCAAACAAGAATAGTTAACATCTGGCCAGGAAACTGAGATGGAGCCAGGATGTCTATCATTAATTTACAACTTTGGGACTACATCAGCAGAATATTCCTATAAAAGACTCAATCTAATAATGCTCAAGTTGTGACAGACCTGAGGAGTCTGGTTCACTCGCTATGCTCTGCTCCATGGGAAGGAGAGATAGCGTACCATGGAGTGGCGGATTCGCAAGGGAGCAGTCTGGTCACTTTGGCCTTCTTTCTCAAAGAGGAAGAAGTGTGCTTTTGGAGTCTTGGGTTTTGTGCAGGGAATCAGGTTCTGCTGTATGGTCCTTAGCATGGTTCTTAGGGAAAGAAGTTCTGGTGTTATGGAAGTTTTGGAACTATGCGTTGGAAGGGCTGAAGGAAAGCAGTGTCTGGCCTAACAGGTGCTTCTCCCAGGAGGGAGAAAAGGATATAATAATATTTGGATGCATGAGGATGAATGCATGTTCATGTGTGTGAATGTTGAGTGAAAATGTAATTCCCCTTTGTCAGTTTGATAGTCCAATGTAACTGTAAGTTGTTGTACATCCAATATAGTTGCATAGAATCTGTATGTCTATATGTTTTTCTGTAATCTGATAGACCCTCTCACACTGGAAATTGCAATAAAAAGAACCTATGCTTTAAAGCAGACCTGGGCATCTTGTGGCCCACAAGCAGATTCTGACCGGCCCGGCGCCTGGGGAGAAGAGCTTGTAGCCTGGAGAACGAGACGCCGCGCGCTGGCAGTACTAGGTGAGAGCCTGCCAGCGCGCGCGCATGCAACCCCCTCCCTCCAAACACGAGCGCGTGCTTGCGCGCCCCTCTCCCCTCGCACACAGCAGGCGGCGGCCGCTCAGTCCTAAAACACACTGAGTCAAATATAACAAATATATAATATCAGCAATATAAGTCAGTATCATACAGCAGGTATATATATTTTATATCATATCTATGCAATAGCAGTCAACACAAGGTTCGCCAGTAAGCAGCAAACATCCTTAATAATCCAGCGGTCAATGCATAAGCCAGGCAGGCTGTGAGTTTACAAATAGTCCGTTTCAAGAAAACAAGGAGTCAATGTTTGTAATAGGCAAGTCACTTATTCAAATGGATTAAATAAACATCAAAGAAGCTCCAGGAAAATCATAAAATATTCAATCACAACTCACTTACGGCAATGTTCCCACTCTCAGCATAGAATCAAAGGGTGTAGTATACGTCCCTGATGTATCAGTACGTCATCAGATGCTGGAAGAAAGACCTAGTATTCCAAAGGTCTATGCGGCTGAAATATCAATCCTATGGTCAGGCAAAGCGCCCGAGTTGTGTCCGTTAGGCAAGCCTGTAAGGATCCAGCCGATACTGTTCGTGCTGCTCTACTCGTGAGGAAATATAAAAAGCAAGCCGCGAAAGCCATTTACTCACGAGTAGAGCGGCCCTAGTTTGGTCCTCTTGCAATGTTTACCCTTTTTGTGCATTTTTAATTATATGTTTTTAAAGCTATTCTAATGTTGCGAGCTGCTTTTGGTCTTGGTTCCATGTAATCCAGATTACCAGAGTAGATAATCCACATTGCCTGCTTTGAACTGGATTATATGAGTCTACACTACCATATAATCCAGTTCAAATCAGATAATCTGGATTTTATATGGCAGTGTAGAAGAGGTCTAGGATAAACCTAGGATGATGATGATGATGATAATAATTGTGATGTTGCTTAAATTTTTGTGCTCTTATCCTGTGCAATCCTGGGATTTGTAGGGTAGGAACTGGGCATTTATAATGATCAGCCAAAAATCTCATAGTGTAACCTAGCCCACATCTACACTACAGAATTAATGCAGTTTGGCACCACTTTGATTGCCATGGCCCTATGCTTTCAAATACTGGGAGCTGTAGTTTCACAAGGTCTTCTATTGAATAGAATCTATTCTACCTTGGTAACACCTGGAATACTTTGCCCAATTCTGGGCACCACAATTGAAGGGAGACATTGACAAGATGGAATGTGTCCAGAGAAGGGCGACTCAAAGGATCAAGGGTCTGGAGTACAAGCTCTATGAGGAGTGGCTTAAAGAGCTGGGCATGTCTAGCCTCTGAGAGGAGACATGATGGAGGCCATGTATAAATATGTGAGAGGAAATCATAGGGAGGAGGGAGCAGGCTTGTTTTCTGCTGCCCTGGAAACTAGGACACAGAACAATGGCTTCAAACTACAAGAAAGGAGATTCCGCCTGAACATTAGGAAGAACTTACTGACTGTGAGAGCCGTTCAGCAGTGGAACTCTCTGCCCCGAGTGCGGCGGAGGGTCATTCTCTGGGGGCTTTTAAACAGAGGCTGGATGGCCATCTGTCAGGGGAGCTTCGCATCTCCACCTCTGACATTCAACCTGACTTTGATGCACTTGTTAAAGACCAACAGAGACTTGATTTCTCTCACTGAATAAGAAAAAAATGCCTGAAGTAAAGGGGGCTAAAACAAATGAGCTCGGGAATCGCTGGAAAGTCCCGAAGGCACCCAACAGGAGCCAAAAGCGAGTTGGGCGAATCCCGGAAAAATGTGCTTTGAAGTGAATGTGACTGAAAATGATCATTAATATAATGAATCACAAGTGATACAAATGTTCACATTTTGTTAACCTTTGTTTTGTAAAATTTTAGTGAATAAATGTCATTTTTCCTATGACAACCTCTCTTTTTCATTGCTCATAACATATACTCTTATCAGTCTTATTAATATATCAAAAACGCAATGTAGTGCCTTTTTATTATTATTAAATAAATTCAATTGATATTAAGTAGAATGTAGTTCAGCCTTTAGGTGCGGCCCTCCATAATATTTTTTGGCTCTCGTGTGGCCCCTTGGAAAAAATAATTGTCCACCCCTGCTTTAAAGTCATTGAAAAGTCATTCATGACACAAAGACTTTCTTATATATTTTGTATGGCTTGTCACGTCAAAAGAACACTGAGAGGAGTGGGGTGTTTGGCATGAAGGTGTCCTCCCTTTTCTGGGCTCCTGAATCTCTAGTTCATTCTAAGCTCTCCCTACTCCTTCCTCTCTATGAGCAGGCTTTCTTTTCCCCAATTTCCAGGCCCTTCCACACAGCCATATATCAAAGAATATACCCAGAATATCAAAGCAGAAAATTTCCACAATATTTGCTTCGGACTGGGTTATCTGAATCCACACTGCCATATATTTCAGTTCAAAGCACATAATGTGGGATTTTATTCAGATGTGCAGAAGGGGCCTTAGATAACTGGATTTTTTTTAAAGGTGTATGTCACAATATATACTGATTTAGATGAAGGATTAGAAGGCATGATCCTCAAGTTTGCAGATGGGACCAAATTGGGAGGGAGAACCAATACTCCAGAAAACAGGAGCAGAATTCAAAATGATCTTAACAGATTAGAGAGATGATTGTCCAAAGCTAACAAAAGGAAGTTCAACATGGACAAAAGCAAGATAATCTACTTAGGCAGAAAAAAATGTAATGCAAAGATACAGAATGGGGGACGATGCCTGGCCCGACAGCAGGACGTGTGAAAAAGATATTGGGAGGGGAGGAAGGTGAACAATGTGATGCGGTGGCTAAAAAAGCCAATAGGATTTTGGCTTGCATCAATAGGATTCTAGTGCCTAGATCCAGGGAAGTCATGCTCCCCCTCTATTCTGCCTTGGTCAGACTACTTTACCTGGAATCACACTGTGTCCCATTCTGGGCACCGCAATTAAAGGGAGATGTTGACTCTAAGTTGGAATGCAGAGGAAGGAAATTAAAAGGATCAAAGGTCTGGAGAACAAGCTCTATGAGGAGCAGTTGAAAGAACTGGGCATGTTTAGCTTGCAAAAGAGAAGGCTGATAGGAGACATGATGAGGGCCATGGAACAAGATATGAAAGGAAATCATAGGGCGAAGGGAGCAGGCTTGTTTTCTGCTGCCCTGGAGACTAGAACGCTATGGAACAATGGCTTAAAACTATCTGTATACCTTAATAAAGCGGAATGTTTGTATGTATGTATGTGTGCGGAGGGCGGATATGTGGCAGCTATTTGCATAAAGTCCTTTGATTGGCCAGCCTCGCCACACCAAAATTCTAAGTGCCAGCTATTTGCATAAAGTTCTTTGATTGGCCAGCCTTGGCACTCCAAAATTCTAAGTGCCAGCTATTTGCATAAAGTCCTTTGATTGGCCATCCTTGGCACTCCAAAATTCTAAGGCACCAGACAGAGGGCATTGATAGCCACTGATTAGCCAGCATCCCAGAATCCAGGCCTCTACATTCAAACAACAGGATTTCTTCCCACTGAGGGGAAAAATGCACCAACATTCCCTCCCCACTTGGCTCTGTGAAAACAAAATGGATTCCTGTTTTCTCCTCCCCCTCAGCTTTTACAAAACGGCTGCCTGCCATTCCGCCTTTTAAAGTTACCAATTACCAGCAGAGCAGGCCAGAACATTACAGGCCCCAAAAGAGAGTTTAGGGCAGGATGGCCCACGAATGATGGGATTTGCACTACCTTCACCCAATTCACTTCCCAGAAAACACTATAGCCCCTACAAATCACAAACCAGGCCCAAAATTTACAGTAAGGCTTCATTAACTTGATTTTGCTGACTAGGCCTCAGTTAATGGGACATTGTGTATAACCAGGCCCCAAAAGAGAGTTTAGGGCAGGATGGGCCACGAATGATGGGATTTGCATCCCAATTCACTTCCCAGAAAACACTGTAGCCCCTACAAATCACAAACCAGGCCCAAAATTTACAGTACGGCTTCATTAACTTGATTTCCCTGACTAGGCCTCAGTTAATGGGACATTGTGTATGGCCTGAATTAACAGTAACCAACCTTGGCACACTGAGCCCCTATGACCCATGATTCATTCTACTGCAGTTTGGAGTAGGGAGGACCATGGATGATGGGACTTGAAGTACCATCACAGGTTATGAGATTTGTAGTACTTTCAAACTCTTCATTCCCCACAGACCAAGGCGGCCCTGAACCACAAGACCAAACTTGGCACACAGTACCCCCATGACCCACACTCCATCCTACTGCAGTTTAGAGGAGGATGTACCATGAAGGATGGGACTTGAAGTACCTCCACTCACTTCCCAAGACTGCTGCGACCCTCATTCAATGACTGATAAAGACCAAACTTGGCACACAAAGCCCTCATGACCCACTCTACATCCTGGTGCTGTTTGGAGGGGGATGGACCATGGATGACGGGACTTGAAGTACCTTCACTCACCTTCTGAGACTACTGCGACCCTCATCCAATGAATGATCAACACCAAACGTGGCACTAAGAGCCCCCATGACCCACTCTACATCCTGGTGCTGTTGGGAGGGGGATGGACCATGGCCAATGGGACTTGCAGTACCTTCACTAACTTCATGAGACCACTGCAAGCCACATACACATCTAATAGGAACCAACCTTGGCACACAATGCCTTCCTCAAATAACCCGGGCACCGCCAGGTCCTCAGCTAGTAGGAAATAAAGGAGAGTCCACCTGAACATGAGGAAGAATGTCCTCATGTTGAGGCGGGGGGGTGTTCAACAGTGGAACTCTCTCTCTCTCTGCCTGGAACTGTGGTGGAGGCTCCTTCTTTGGAGGCTTTTGAGCAGAGGCTGGGTAGCCATCTGTCAGGGGTGCTTTGAATGTGATTTTTTTGCTCCTTGGCAAAAGGGGTTGCACTGAATGGCCCACCAGGTCTCTTCCAACTCTAGGATCCTATGATTCTATATACTGTATATGAGGCTCCTGGAACCATCAGAAAGTTAAGGAAATCATGGTTAGTAACTCTTTCTCCCCTTACAAATCAAACCGCACGTTGGAAACCTGGATTCTAGACTGTGGAATTAACACCGTTTGGCCCCACTTGAACTGCCACGGCGGTGAGGCATTAGCCCCTCCCACACAGGTGTATAAATCCACATTGGATTATATGGCAGTGTGGACTCAGGGCCCTTCCACACAGCCATATAACCCAGAATATCAAGGCTGAAAATCCCACAAGATCTGCTTTGAACTGGGTTATCTGAGTCCACACTGCCAGATATCCTAGTTCAAAGCAGAGAATGTGGGGTTTTATTCAGCTGTGTGGAAGGGGCCTCAAAAGAGTCCAGCCTGGCGCAGAAGCGGTTGTGACAAGCGCCTCTTCTTCCCTCCCTCCGCCATTCCCGCACAAGCCCTGATCCGCGATTGCAGCGCCGGAGGATATTCTCGGCCTGCAGGGCCTGCACCGCCTCCTGGCTCTCGCTCAGCCTCTGCCGGAGCTCCTCGCTCTCCTCCCCGTCGCTCTCCCCGAAGCGGGTGTGCAGCGCGGCTGCGACGTCGACCTCGGCATCCAGTTGCTGGAAGAGCTCGCGGTCCCCGAAGTCCACCCGGGCCGCCATGGCAGGGAAGCCGCCGCAGAAGAAGAACGCGGCCCCACCGAGCGGGCAGACCCCAGTCCCGCGCCGTCTCGCCCTCAGGCCCGACAGACTCCAATTCCCAGCATGCAACGCCGCCGGCTCTCACGGGCTGGCGGGCCTTTTCGAGCTGGGCCTTGTAGTCCAAGGGAAGCGGTCCGCCCTTCCGCCCAGGGAGCGGAAGAGGCAGCCACGGGGGCAAAGCGCCTTTGCTTTCGCTTCCCTCAGCGAAGGCGGGGCGGACGCAGCCGGCGCATGCGCAGATCAAAAATGCTTTCCTCTTAGGTGGGTGGCGGGGACTCGAATCCTGATTGGACCTCCTGTTGAACAAGAGACAGTCTTTCGAGCTGGAGTTGGGTGGGTGCATTTTTTGGTAGGAAAAAGAACTGTCTGGCAGAAGTCAAGGTGCATCTACAATAGTATAAATAGTCATGGGTGACTTTAAGAGCCATGGCCACAGGAGGATAAAAACGGAGGAGCTCATTTCCTGGGTTGCATTGCACAAACTATCACTTATTAGGATCATACGAGAATTGGAAGAGACCTCACGGGCCACCCAGTCCAACCCCCTGCCAAGAAGCAGGAAAATTGCATTTAAAACACCCCTGACAGATGGCCACCCAGCCCCTGTTTAAAAGCCTCCAAAGGAGCCTCCACCACACTCCGGGGCAGAGAGTTCCACTGCTGAACAGTTCTCACAGTCAGAAAGTTCTTTCCAATGTTCAGGTGGAATCTTTCTTGTCGTTTGAAGCCATTGTTCCATTGCGTCCTATTCTCCAGGGCAGCAGAAAACAAGCCTGCTCCTCCTCCCTATGACTTCCTCTCACATATTTATACATGGCCATTATGTCTGCTCTCAGCCTTCTCTTCTTCAGGCTAAACATGCCCAGCTCTTTAAGCTGCGCCTCCTAGGCCATGTTCTCCAGACCCTTGATCATTTTAGTTGCCCTCCTCTTGTCAATATCTCTCTTCAATTGTGGTGCCCAGAATTGGACACAATATTCCAGGTGTAGTCTAACCAAGGCAGAATAGACTTCCCTGGATCTAGACACCATACTCCTATTGATCAAAATCTCATTGGCTTTTTTTTTGCCGCCGCATCACGTTGTTGGCTCATGATAGTAAGCTCCCATCATCCTACAACAGTGGGAGATGGCACTGAGGATATAACTCAGACCTATTTGTGACTGTACTGTGCAACAATGCACAAAATCAGTGGGAACACCAATAGCAAACACACACGCACACTCCCCAATTCCTACGCCACAAGGCAGCGAGAAAGGAGGTGGTTTGTGAGAGGGGAGGCTGGATGGGTTTGTGTGAATTCACAGAGCACCAATCTAAGAAAGATGGTCACAGATATGTAACCTACCATTTTTCTTCGTGGTGTCTGTGAATACACATATGTAGAGACTAGCAAGCTAAGGTCCCGGAGACAGGAAGAACAAACCAACCATTTCTTAAGGACCAAACAAGGTTTATTGCGAAAAAGCATCAGTAAAGAACAGGACATATTGTCCGAAATGTAATGGGGTGAATGTACCCCCAAGCCCACAAGGGCAGTCAGTTCAACATGAACAAAGCATACCCACAGAAACAATGAGGTAGCAAAAACCTGTGTAACCATCACATTGGAAAAAACACAACAGTGCCCAAAGTTCGGGCATGGTACCGATAAGCATGTACATTCAAAGGTCATGAAATCACAATGTTATTCATAAACAAACATCGGGCATGTGCAATGAGAACATTACTGAAACACTAGAACAGTGTTTCCCAACCAGTGGGCCGGGACACACTAGTGTGCTGTGAGCGATCATCAGGTGTGCCATGGGAAATTGGAACCTCCAGAGGGAGGGGGGGGGGACAGAGTCTAGTGTGTTGAAGTATAAAAACCCTAAGAAACCTACCTCAATAAAGGCACAAAAATAAAAACATCCCCCTTCCCACCCGTTGTCTACTTGGTCTCTCCCCCTCCATGCATTGGGAAGGCCCGCCTCCCTTTCCCCAAGTAGAGACCTCCTCTTGCCTCCTGGGGGTTCTGTGTGGGAAGTTTGGCCCAGTTCTATCATTGGTGGGGTTCAGAATGCTCTTTGATTGTAGGGGAACTATAAATCCCAGCAACTACAACTCCCAAATGTCAAGGTCTATTTCCCCTGAACTCCATCTGCATTCATATTTGGGCATATTGAGTATTCATGCCAAGTTTGGTCCTGATCCAACATTGTTTGAGTCCACAGTACACTCTGGATATAGGTGAATTACAACTCCAAAACTCAAGGTTAATGCCCACCAAGCATTTTCTCTTGGTTATGGGAGTTCTGTGTGGGAAGCTTGTGTCTTTCTGCCATTCCTGCCAGGATATCTATGTTGAGTTCATCGAAACAGGCCCAGGTTTCACGCTGAGTGTATAAATACATTTTAAAAACATATTAACTATATGTATTACTGTGTTAGAGTGTCATTTTGTGTCATTTTGGTTGGTGGTGTGCCCCAGGATTTTGCAAATGTAAAAAGTGTGCCGCGGCTCAAAAAAGGTTGGGAAACACTGCACTAGAAGACAGTCTCATGTATAGACGCAATGAGAGTAAAACAACAGTCAATAAAGGTAACCGGAGAAAGTACCGCAGGTACAACAATGGCCCTGGTACGTTCGGACTATGCATAAAGAGAGGGGACCCCCTAGGGAATAACATTCACTGGGGGCAAGAGGAAAGAACCGAACGACCAAAGGCTGTATCTTCCCTGTTCCTAGTGTCCAACCTATAATGAGACACAAAAGTCAAATGACCGGACCAAATAGAGTCCAAAGGAATGCCCTTAAGAAAGGCAGTCGAGGCTGCCATGGCCCTTGTTAACCGGGCCCTCATGACCAGCAGAGGCGGGTGGTGGGCCAGTTCATAACAAAGTTCAATGGTCGAGGCAATCCACTTGGATAATCGTTGGGACAAAACTGGGAGACGCAGTTTATCTGGGGTGTAGGCCACAAACAGTCTTGGGGACCTACGGGATCGAGAAGTCCTGTCCCGATAAAACAACAGGGTCCTACGGACATCGAGGAGATGCAATCTCCTCTCCGTCAGAGTGGACGGAGTCTGAAAAAACTATGGAAGGGCAATGTCCTCATTAACATGAAAAGGAGAAACCACCTTTGGTAAAAAAGAAATGTCCATGCAGAGAACCGCATCGAACAGTAAATAAGGTTCGTCAACTCGCAGTGCTGCGAGCTCAGAGGGCCGAAGGGCAGAGGTGATCGCCACCAAAAATACCACCTTCCATGAAAGAAAGCATAGGTCGATCGTCGCCAACGGCTCGAAGGACAGTGCCACCAGCCGGGAGAGAACCAGGTTGAGGCTTCAACCAGGAGTCGGAGGGTGAACTGGAGGGTGCACATTGGTGTACCCCTTCAGGAACGTCTTCACCATGGAACTGTGGAACAAGGATGTCCCTCCGCGTTGCTGAGCGTGCCATGAGATGGCCGCCAGCATAGGACTTCAACGACGACAGGGACAAGTTGCGCTCAGACAGGGAAAGCAGGAAATCCAGGATTGTCAGTATTGAAGGTGGAAAGGTACATTCACCTCGATCCCAAAGAAATTTCTGGAGCCGCTTGAAGCAGGAGGCGTAGGCTTTGACTGTCGCTGGCTTGTGGACAGCAGACAGGATGAATTGCACCGCTAGCTGCAGCGACGTCAAAGTTGGATCCTCCAGGCCGTCAGGTGAAGGGAGGGAAGGTCGTGATGAAGACCTTGTTCCCTCGTAAGGAGGTCGTGGTGCTGAGGAAAAGGACGGTACTGACCGTTGAAAATCTGCAGGAGGACCAGATACCACACTTGTTTCAGCTATGCAGGGGCCACCAAAATGCAATTGGCCCGGGACATCTGGATCCTCTTGATCACCCTGGGGATCAGAGGAAACAGAGGGAAGACGTAGAGGAACTGCTCGAACCAGTCCAGGAGCAGGGCATCCCTGAGGCAGCCTAACGCTTTGTCCAGGGGAAGGCGAGCTCTGTAGCGAGGGAGCTGGGCATTCATCGGTGAGGCGAAGAGATTGACATCTGGTAGGCCCCAGTCGCCGAACAGCTTTGAAAGCTCATCTGGCTGGATCATCCACTCATGGGAGGATGATTGCGTTCGACTGAGGAAATCAGCTTCGACGTTCAAGGAGCTCGGTAGGTGCAGTGCCAAGATTGACGTCGAGTGAGCCACGCGCCAATTCCAAAGAGCCAGGGAGAATGCCAGCAGCTTTCTGGAGCCTGTGCCACCCTGCTTGTTCACATAATACATGGCCACCATGTTGTCTGTGAGGATCTGCACCGACTTGTTTGTGACCAAGGGAGAGAATGCCCTCAGGGACTTTGATATGATGGGACCTCTCCTGTGGCAACCACTGGTCTTGGACGGAAAGCTCTCCCGTATGGCACCCCCAGGCGAACATCGAAGAGCTCCCTCCGACAGGTTTCATCGTTGAAACCGAGCCTTCTCTGCCAATCCTGAAAGAGGTCGACACCTTGCTCCAAAAAGGAGCAATTTCTCCGTCTCCAGCATGCTGCGACAGGCAGGCATTCTTTTCTTGGTACGTCACCGTTCCGAAGCCCGACGGCTCTCTCCGCCTGATTCTCAACCTGAGAAACCTCAACTCCTTTATAAAGGCGCAAAGGTTCAGAATGGTGAAGATTCCACAGCAAGCTGAAGGGAAAAGTGTTGAACCTAAATACGTAGATGTTTTTGAAAGGCAGCAGATTACAGGAGCTGTCTTCATAGACCTGTCAGCAGCTTATGATACTGTAAATCATCGCCGCCTCCTCCTTCGAAAAATGTGTATCACAAAGAATTACCACCTCACCCGCTTCATAGGAAATCTGCTACAAAACAGCATTTTTGTTGAATTTCAGTCAGAGAAGCAGATTGCAAAAACAGAATGGTCTGCCTCAGGGGAGCATTTTTTTCTCCATCAATGTTCAACATTTACACAAATGATCAGCCACTGCCACAAGGGACAGTTTCATCTAGGCTGACGATCGTGTCATCACCACTCAAGCGGGGAGCTTTGAAATGGAAGCTTAAGATGCTCTTACTGCCTATTACAGGGAAACCAACTGATTCCTAATCCTTCTAAAATGCAGACATGTGCTTTTCATCTTACGAACAGACAAGCATCTCGAGTTCTGAAGATTACTTGGGAAGGAATCCCACTGGAGCATTGCAACACACCAAAATACCCGGGAGTCACTCTGGATCGTGCTTTGACTTACAAGAAGCGCTGCTTGAATACCAAGCAAAAAGTGGAAGCTAGAAATAATATCATAAGAAAGCTGACTGGCACAACATGTAGATCACAGTGAAGACATCTGTCCCTGCGCTTTGGTACTCTGCAGCAGAGTACGCATGCCCAGTGTGGAATACATCCCACAACGGTAAAACAGTTGATGTGCATCTTAATGAGACAAGCCGCATTATCACAGATATCTATGCCCAACACCGCTGGTGAAATTACAGTTTAGCAGGTATTGCATCACCTGATACCCGCTGGGAAATAGCAGCCTGCAGTGAAAGGACCAAGGTATTGACATCTCCAGCCCATCCTCTGTTCGGATATCAGCCAACAAGCCTTAAATCAAGAAATAGCTTTCCAAGATCTACAGAGATATTCACAGGAACACCTCAGCAAGCAAGAGTCCAAAAGTGGTAGGCTTAAACCCAAAACCTAAATCAGTGGCTGAGACTGGATGAGAAACTCCCCCCTGGGCACACAAAAGACTGGGTGACTTGGCGCTGAACAGGCTGTGGTCTGGCACCACAAGATGCAGATCCAATCTTAAGAAATGGGGCCTCAAAGTGGATTCCATGACATGCGAGTGCGGAGAAGAGCAAACCACAGACCGCTTACTACAATGTGATCTGAACCCTGCCACATGCACAACAGAGGACCTTCTCACAGCAACACCAGAGGCACTCCAAAAGGCCAGCTTCTGGTCAAAGGACATCTATATATATAAAGGAGGACCCGTTGTCGAAAGACTGCCATAGGCAGAGAAACCTTCCAAGGCAGAGACACCAAACTTGGCAACAAAAATAGGCCTCAGGCAAGGAAGGTTTTTAGCAAATAAACTTTCCCCCCCAAAACCTAGAAGGCCCCCAAAACAACGATGAAAAAAACAACTACATTTCCCAGCGTCCTCCGCAGCCGCCAGCAAATCCCACTGGCCGACATCGGCCCACGCAAAATGCCGGCGCAGCTTCCCAGCGGAGGCCACGCCCCCTGCCATAAGAGGCGCCGGAGAAGGCCGAGGAGGCCGTGGCGTGGCCCGGAACCGGCGGAGGAAGCGGGCACGGTGCCACCCGCGCGACCCGGGTCCAGAAGTGGCTGGGACACAGCGGAGGAGGCGGGAACGGACACGGAACTACACTTCCCAGAAGGCCCCGCGCGACCACTTCTCGCTCATTCCTGCCCACTCTTCGCCCTCCTTCCCAGTGAGCCGTGCGGAGCCAGAAATACGCCCTCACCTCAGAGAGAGGAAGGCAAGCAGGAGGCCGGGCGGGTAGCCATGGGGACCCGCATGAAGTGAGTCCGGGCACCAGGGAGGGGAGAAGGGCGAGGGAGACGGGGGAGGGGGGGGGGGGAGAAAGAGAAAAGGACGGAAGCATTCTCTCCTCACGTTTATCCCCCATCTATGGCTAAAGGCATGCTCAGAGAAGGTGGTGAGCTCTACTGGAAACACTCACAAACAGGGGAACTCCAGACAAGAAAAAATCAGACACACAACACACACAACGCATACATACCACTGCTAAAAAGAAACCAGCACAATACAACCAACTAACACACCCCACATACACACCGTATATCCACAACACACTACCACTGCACACTCACAACAACAAACTACACACTCAACACCACACACTCTTCTCCAAACTCCATCCCAAACACACACCACCAATCCTCCATTTACAAACACCACCCCAACATGACAGCCACACAACTCGCGATGCCTACCTCTACAGACCCACTACACAACTCACACAACGCATACATACCACTTCTAAACAGAAACCTGCACAGCACAGCCAACTAACACACCCCACATAAACACCGTACATCCACACCAGACAACCACTGCCACTCACAACAACAAACTAAAATATGCCGTTCCACTTCAGCTGTCTCCAATTCCCAATCACACTAGCTTTTGCCATCACCATAAACAAGGCACAAAGACAAACACTACAAATCTGTGGCATAGACCTTGACACAGAATGCTTCTCCCACGGACAACTCTACGTAGCGTGCTCCAGAGTTGGGAAACCACAGAACCTCTACATCAACACAGCAGATGAAAAGACAAAAAACATTGTATATCCACAAGCTCAGCAAAACGGCAGCAACACCACACAGCGACAACTCCACAGGACTTGAACATCCCACCCACCAGAACCACCCACAACAACACAGCCATGACCCCACCAAGACCGTAAGTAACATCATTTCCAACCCTTACATACTCAGACTTTCTCGCATCTCCTAAATAGGGCACAGAAACGCGTGCCGGATACAGCTAGTTTAGTATAATGCCAAGCTTTTAACTTTGTGGTTTTTATACATTATAACTGTATTCTCAACTCGCTTCTGATACAATAAAAAAATTGTGATTTTTAATATGCATTTTATGGGTGGATTTTAATAATAATTTTATTCTTATATCCCGCCACCATCTCCCCGAAGCGACTCGGGGCGGCTTACAGATGGCACAAAGGGCCTAAAACAAACATAAAAGTAAACACAATATAAAATACAATAAAATAAAACATGTACATATATTTTTGTAATCTTTTTATCTGTATCTTTTATAAGAATGTTAACAAATCTATCTCTTCCATTAGGCCTATCTAGTCCATTTTTAACTACGGATTTTAAACTCATCTCATGTGTTTAACCTTTGTACTGTGTATTTAAATATATATTTCATATATGTTTTTATGTTTTATAATGATGTGTTTTTAACTGTATTGTGCCCTGCCTCGAGCCTCAAGGAGAGCCAGGTAATAAAAATTATTTAATAGTGTTTTATCTCAGTTTTAACTGGGTTGTGCCCCACCTTGAACCTCACAGAGAGGCAGGTAAGAAGTACCTTATTTTTCAACATCAAGCTACAACTCCCAGGATCCCATTGCATTGAGTCAGGGCAGCACTGGTTTGACAGTGTAGATGCTCCCTATGTTGTGGGGCATGATCTTCTTAAAACAAGGCGATAAGGAATTAAATTAAAAATGACATTTTGTATCATTTTTGATTGGGACCAACAATTGACTGCTTAAACTATGTCACAGCTATAAAGACATCTGCTTTGAAAGCACTTTATTCTCAATGTGTTTATGGTGTCGGGGTTTGAGTGCTGGACTTGTGGAGACCCGGGTTCAAATCCCTCTTTGTCACAGAAAGCCCAAAGTCTCTCCTCAGCCAAAAAGGGAGAAGAGAGGCAAAATATCACAAAAAGGCTAATGTTGGTGCATCAAGTTAGAAACAATTGCCAACTTCTTCTGGATCATGTGGCTGCAGGGCTCATTGGCACCTGGCAAGTACTGCTTTCCATGCCCATACTGACTTGGCAATGCCTATGTGTCTCCAGTGTATGAGGCTCTCCCTTTTGGCATTGTGGTGCAAAATAAAATGATCTAAAATGCACAAAGCGCAAGGACCCTTGTTAGCCACAGCTGATTGCAGCCAAGACACTAGGTAGCTCTGCTTTTTCCTGAATTATGCTACCTGTGGGGATAGGACTCTTACAGCAGAGCTTAAACTGTGGGCAAACTGGGCAGGATGTCTAGCCACCACTTTAAATAAATGGACCCAATGTGGTTCAATGTATTTGTGACCGCAGCTGGAGCCATGCCAATGAATACTATAACAATACACTCCCTATGAGTAAATTCCACTGAAGTCCCCGGGCTTTAGTTCTTCATTTTGTACTTTTTCCATACCCTGCCTTTCCACAACCCCGTTGACTGATTGTACATGAAAGCTGAAAACATAAACCTAACTTTCAGGCCTGATGCTTTTCACTGTGTGAAATTTTTCACATTACTACATAGTCCCAAAATGAAATCACAACAGGTTCAGGCTCGAAATACTGTTTTTTGTTACCTGCCTCTCCTAGCAGCTCAGCATTCACAATTGCAGTGTTGCTTACAGAGAATACACCTCTCAGCTCACTGAACTTCTATAAAACCCAGATTCTCTCAAAAGACTGAAAACAGGTCTCTCAAAAGAATCTTTGGACTTGAGGAAAAGACTGTACAAAGCTGGAGGGAGCTTTGATATAAATTTCAGAGCACCTGCACTAAAACTAACCAACACGGAGATGGAACTGATTTCATTCTTTGCTTCAGTTTATGTCGCAGTGAGTTTCTTGCTAATGTTAACATGTAATCCAAGTATGTTCTACAAAAGTAAGCTCTCAAGCACTGAACATAAAACAATACTATGAGAAAAGAAAACATTTTTATTAACCAGGTTTGCTCTGCATTATGTACTCACTTGGCCCAGTCTGCTGGAGTTTACACTTACACAATGTGTTTTTATGTTCCAAAAAGTTGAAAAGAACTGTACAGGATTAAAGTACAAAAGTACACAAGACGGTGGACACAAAATATCCATGGATGAGTTGACCCCTTACCTGTTCTGTCTCAAAAGCAGAGAACGATACGTGTCCTAGAGTTCTGTCAAGTATAATGGACGTGAGTATAACCCGATTACAACACAGAACACCAGTTATCACTTATCTGATATTTACAAAAAAATGTAATGTCAATAAATTAAAGTCGATGCAACACCCATGCAAGCTAGGAGGCTAGCTTTTGGTGACAAAGGATCCAACAGCTGAGTCGAAGGTTTGAGAATAGTCCCAGGATTTAAGCTCGCAATCGCTCAAACAGCATCCATCCCTCTCATTGAAGACGTAAAGCCCAATCCCATGCCTCTTTGGGTGTGCGTTTGTGACCTTGCCATTTCATACTGTGCATCTAGGTTTCTGAAAACTTCTTCCTGCTGCTTCAAAGTCTTATAGCTTTCTTCATCAACTGAACTACTGCCACTAGCTTCTTCTTCACTCTAGAATAAAAACATTTCATACAAAAAGAGAATTAACAGAGAACCCCCTTATATTCTATTAGGGTGCAAATGCTATATATAATTTAAAACTTTATAAATACACAAACATGAAAACAGAATTTAACATTCAGTATTAAGAATAAACAATTAAAACAGATTTACAAATACAAGTTGCACCCAATGCAACAAAAACTGTTAGTGGAACTAACTAATTCCAGCCTGGCATTTCTCAGATCCATTCTGAGGCATTGGATGAAGATTGGTACAGAGGGAAAAAATAAGTAGAAGTCCCACTGTATGAACGCAAGCCGGGTTACATGATTTTGGATGTGTCCTACCATTTTAAAGTAACAGTTCTGCTTTTCCCATTCAGTCAACCTGTAGTTTATTTCAATTTTATGACCTTGAAACCAGGTTGAACTATTTATTGTTCATTATACTGGACACCCATCTAATATGTAAAAATTGGATAAGAAACCCTCAGCTCTCCAGATATTGGGCTGCAATCCCTGCCAGCTCCAGCCCACATAGCTAATAGTGAAGGCTGGTGGGAGTCACTATCCAACACTATCCAGAGGCAGACATTATATACTGTATTCCTGCAGTAAACTGTTCTGACCGCAGAGCCCAAGGTTAAATACTAGTTTAAAGAAACCTCAGTGAACAATGTCTTGTCCACCATGCTGAACCTGTTCTACAAACTTGCTTAACCAGAATTCACCAATTCAACATGACACTATCTCTCTCTCTCTCTCTCTCTCTCTCTCTCTCTCTCTCTCTCTCTCTATATATATATATATATATATATATCCGCTTCAAACTCACATACCTTTATTCACATTAGTTTTCTAAATTTGACATTTTGGTCCTTATTTCCAAAGTTCAGCTTCTCCCAGATCTCTGCAGATTGGGATTTATCCTAGGAAAATGAAAAAACAAATATAAATACAAACACATACATAACTAAATTCAGGCTACAGGTTTGCTAATGACAGAGAGCAGGCTAGCATGCAGCAAGAGAGGAAACTTGTCGAATTATGCATTCTATGAAGTCAACATCTTGCTCTTTTAACTCCAGCTCTCCGAAAACTTTATATTTTACTTTTTATGTTTTGTGTATACCCTGCTTTTTCTCTCTAACAAGAGACTTAATGTGACTTGCAGTAAAACCAATACTACACCATTTAAAACCTAAGAATATACAAACACTAAAATAGAATATTAGCAACCCAGGGGCAGCTGTGGTTTTTAGTTTTGAATGTTTTTATGGATTTTAACGGAGTTTTTAATTTTTAATGTTTGTATATTTTACATTGTATTGATATGCTTTTAATGTAAGCTGCTTTGAGTCTTCTTGGAGTGGAGAGGAAAAAGCAGAATATAAATAAGCATAACAGTATTAAAAATAAACAGTTTAAACCCTTCACCCACTCCCACCTCATCTTATAGCAACACAATTCAGTGCTACCGTGTTTCCCCGAAAGTAAGACAGCGTCTTACTTTCTTTTGAACCCCCAAATCCCCCCTACGGCTTACTTTCGGGGTACGGCTTACATTACCGTACCCCGAAAGTAGGCCTTTCCCCTTGGCCGCCTCCTCCTCCGCCTCCTCCGCCCGCCGCTTGCCTCCTCCTCCGCCTCCAGTCCCCCCCGCCGCCACTTGCCGCTGCCGCCGCCTCCCTCCGCCTCCGGTGCCGCCTCCGGTGCCGCCCCCCCTCCCCCGCCGCCACTTGCCGCTGCCGCCGCCTCCCTCCGCCTCCGGTGCCGCTTGCCTCCGGTGCCGCTTGCCTCGGTGCCGCTTGCCTCCGCCGCCGCTTGGCACCGCCTCCATAGCAGCCCCACGCCTGTGTCTGGCGCGGCTGCTGGCGCCTCAGGCCTTCTGCCCATGCGCGAATGTCTGCGCATGGGCGAAGGTACTGAGCGCCGCCTGACGCAGGCGCGCTGACGCAGACGCGCTGACGCAGCTGCTGGCGCGCTTCCAGGCCTTCTGCCCATGCGCCGAATGTCTGCGCATGGGCAGAAGGCCTGAGCGCGCCCGCACGGCTGCGCCAGCGCTGCTTCGCGCCAGCGCCTGCGCCAACGCGCCAGTATTTTCGCCATGCGCAGACATTCGCGCATGGGCAGAAGGCCTGAGTGCGCGCCAGCAGCCGCGCCTGGCGCAGACGTGGGGCCGCTTATGGAGGCGGTGCCAAGCGGCGGCGGAGGCAAGCGGCGGCGGAGGCAAGGGGCACCGGAGGCGGAGGGAGGCGGCGGCAGCGGCAAGTGGCGGCGGGGGGGGAGGCGGCGGCGGGGGGAAGCGGAGGAGGAGGAGGCGGCGGAGGAGGCGGGACCGAGGAGGAGGCGGGACTGAGTGACGCGGCGGCCGGGGGTACGGCTTACATTCGGGGTACGGCTTACATTAGCCGACCCCCCTGACACCCCCGATACGTCTTACAATCGGGGGTGTCATACTTTCGGGGAAACACGGTAATATTCCAAATTATGTACTTGCAGGACATCTATGGAGCAAAAGTATGAGACAAATATGGTGAAATACCCCTTCTTTTTTGCCTTGCCACAGCATCTTCCGTTTCTTTTCCTGTTCAGCAAACTTCATGGGATTCACAGCTGCCGGATTGTAGTAACTGGGTACTGCTATTCCTGTCTCGGCCAAGGTTTTTGCTTGCAGAGCTGCCATTTGAGCTGCCATCGCGATCTGAGGAGTGACTTGGGTCCCGGAGGCCAAAAGAGCTGCCACATTGATAACAGAGCCTCCAGTGGCAGCTGCCGCTGAAAAGAACAGTCCACGTAAGTTTTCAGACATTTTCTGTCCTAAATAAAACAAGTACAATCTTTAATATATTCTTCATGAATAGTAGTAAAATCTAGTCAGAGGGAATAACTAGTGTAGCAGAATCTGGAGTCCCAAAACTCCGATGCAATACCTTTGATTCAGGCTGCGTTTACGTGCGAGCGCATGGACGAAGACTACGTGACAACTTGGCTGCGATTCAGGAAATCAGTTTATTTCAATTACAACAGCTGAGGGGTCTGCTCTATAGCGGAAAGCAAGCCGCAAGAACAGCACCCTCTCCCTTCCAGTAAACAGGTCTTATACAGGCAATGGAGGCGATCCTTAGTCCCACCTCCCTCATGCATTTCCACTGGCCAGACATCTGTAAGCTGATCTGACATCAACCAATCAATCAAAGCATTGTGTCACCTCTCTTCTACTGGCTGACAAACATTTCGCAGTTTAATTTCCACCCAATTGTCTGTGCCATTTCTTCATGCGCAAGCTGTCCCGAAAGCGATAAATTTCTACTGCGTTCCCACCAGGAGCCGGCCAAAGTGGGAAATTCATCAGCTGGCCCGTGTGACGTTTCCTAAGGCAATCACTAACTTGTAAACAAACACACATGGCGATTCTCTAAGCCAATCAAGGCTGTCTCTTATCTAAAGCACATGGTGTTCTTTGAACTAATCACAGCTGTGCTTTTGCGAACCAATGGTAACTGTACCTTTTGTAAGCCAATCACAGTCGCCAATTCTCGTGCTGCTACTAACAAGCTGACTCCGTTATTCTATGCCTATGTTAAGTAGCACTTTCTCCTGGCGTTTCTTCTGCAAAATCAACAATTCTACTTTACTAGTTCATCAGAAAACTTCTACATTCATCTCTATTGACCTGTCTCTGGTAGTGAAACTAATTTAGGGACCCAATACAAAAAAAGTTTTGAAACCAGAATAGAAAACGTTTGTCGCTGCTAAAAGTAAACAACTGACACTGCTTTTGCATTTTCTTTTTAAAGTCTTACACTCAAAGTGATGAAAGCTTCTGGCTACTATTCATTCTGACACAGCAGTTTATGGAAATAGAATTACCCGCAGCCATTTCTTGTTGTTTCTGTTTTTCAACCAGCTCTTTCTCTCTCTGTTCTTGCAGTTTTTTAGCTCTTTCCAACCTAGAAGTGATACAAGAGTGAGTTAAAAGTGATTTTTCTCACATAGCAGAGATTCTCTTTTCTTTTAAACAGCCAGAACATAATCTCTGAAGGATTTAAAATATCCCTCCCAAGTGTTTTGTTTTCTGGTGTCTCCAGTGCTCATTATTACAAGTACATTTGCAAATGTAAATGGATTTGCTAGAAGAACGATTCCAATAAGGTATTATATTCAAGAATGTCTCTACACAAGTTTTAGAGACATTCAAGTTGGTTGGGGGAGGAAATTTATTATGCCTCCCGCCCCCCTTAAAGCCTGCATGCAGTATTTCAAAGTTCCTAGCTTCTTTATACTTGAAAAAGTGGGCACCTTCTGGCCAATGCTTCCTGTGCATCCATTGCTGTATTTCGACCCCTAAAAGGTGGAGGGCTCGGGGTTCGGCTATGACTTCTGCTGAATCTTCGGGGTTTCTCGGGTCTCTTCTTCCTCTCCCTGCAAGTGACCAAAGAATTCTCATACTTATATTATGCATTATAAGATTATTTTTAATGCACATATTACTTAATTACCTAAATGGACATATTACTTTACCTGCTTTGACCCGCCATATTGTTAATACTTTATATAAAGAGAATAGGCTTGAACATACCTGCTTCTGCTCCGTGTTCTGCTCCTGCTGCGGCTTCTATGCCTGTGTCTAGATCTTGATCTAGAACGCGATCTCACACGTCGCTTTTTCTCTCTGCTCCGAGATCGAGACTTTTTTCTCTCACGGCTTCTGCTGCGATGACGCCTGAAAGCACATCCCAAATTCCTGGTAATATTCCCTAGCTTCTCTACATAATATCAAGCAACATACAATAATAGCTATGCATTTTTACTCTTTAATAAAGTAAAAGTATCCACAAGATCGGCTTTCAACTTATATACAACCACAATCTTTATCGAAAACACATTAGCAGCCTGAATGCTACTCAACACTTGTGTAAAACAAGAGGTTGAGTTCAGGGGATTAATGTTCAACCTAATTGAGAAATAATTCCTACTTTTATTTTCTATATCTGTGTCATTTAAGAACTGTTGATGGTGAAGGAGTCGCATCCACAGAAGTTTCCAGGGGGTGAACTTTCACCCAGTCTCACCGAAGTTGCCTACTTTTGCTCAGCGAACAGCTAAGGCTAAGACTTTTCCTTGGGGGAGGAAATCTGCAGAACCTGTGACCCATATGAGATGTCACTGACTGTTGGAGAAGGTGCCAGGGCTGAATGACTCAACTGAAAAAGAATGTTGTATCCTGTCATTCCAATTAGAATGTGGGGTGTTAAATCCAATAATAGTGGATTGCTCCTTCAGCCATTCCAGAATGAACCTTCACGCTACTTCCATTTACTCAATTTAGGAGTCTAATAGGAGGGCTATAGTATAGGAATCCTAAACTTGGGGGGTGGGAGAGAAGGACCATGGTGGTGCAGGCTCTCTGCTCATCTTTAACAAAAATACCACATTTCATTGTATAATCGTTACCACCATATAATAGTCACACCCTATTTTCGGGTGGCAAAAATTGGCATTTTTTTGTTCCTCACTTAATAGTCGCAGAGCTATTTGCGGTTGGTTCCCCCTTCCTTCTTTCTCCGAAGGCAAAGCAGTCGAAAAACTATGAAACGGAGGTCTCTGAAATTCTGTTCTTCCCTCCTTCCTCGAAAGAGCTCCATTGCAGATTTTGTGGACTGCCTTGCCTTCAGAGAAAGAAGGGAAGAATGAAAGGGGAATCTTTCCTCCACCTTTCCTGGAGGCAAGGCAGTCTACAAAAACAAACAGAAAGGGAGCTGTTTTTTGAAGGAATTATTTCTCCTATCTCAGAAGTGAAGCAGTTCATTTAAAACAAACAAACAAACCAGAGACTGGAGATTCAAAGACAGATTTGTTTTCATTGCGTAATAGTTGCACCCCACTTTTTCAATTAAAAAGGACCAAAAGTGTGACTATTATGCAATGAAATACAGAAGATAAAGCATTTACCACAAGTATGGATAGCTACATAAAACCATTCAGAAGCGCATGTTGGTATTTCCCTGCTGCTGCAGTGATGGTACAAGCAGATACGCTAGAGCAAATATTTAGAATAAGTGTACACTGTCATATACACTCAAGACTGTCGATTGATGGCAATTCCATGAACTTTATGCAGTTTTTTTCAGGAGCATGGCATTAAACACTCAAGAAGCAAATTTTCTGAGTACCAAATGAAAGCAATTCCAACATTTTGCAGATGTGCAGCACATATACTTATGAGCAGCATAAATAACTATGAGCATCCTGGGGTGGGTTTTTTGGAAGTGGCACCAATTTTTCAAAAACTGCAATACTCTACCTCTCACGAGACCGAGACCTTGAATGACTCCGTCCCCTTGAGGATTTCCTCTCCTTACGCTTATGGCGATCCTCTCCATTTTCAGAAGTGCTCAGGCTCTCTCTCCCTTTGTCAGAAGAATGCTCTTTGTCATTGTGGTCTTCGGATTTGTGCTTCTTCGATTTCTCTTTGGACCCATGTCTTCTTGCCTGTTTTAAGAAGAAGTTGGTTCTTTCAGGAAAATAGTGCAACAAAGAGAGTTAGTATGGGCATCAGCAGATAAAGAATGATATGTTGTGATGCAACATTAGTAACCTTAGAAGAGGGTGGCCCAGTCGGCTGTGATGGTTTTAACACCACCATCTACCCAATGTTGCAGAAACACAAAATCATTCCTCCTCCCACCATTCCCTCCCCATTCAATTGACATTTCTTGGTACAAGGTAATAACAATTCATGCCACAAGCAATTTTACAGCACTAGAGAGAAGAATGGCCTTTCTAATGTTTGGTTAACTCAAGCATAGTGACAAAAGCTTTGCACTGCAGATATCCATTATAAGATCTTGTTGGATCCTGTAGCAGTTTTATTTTTTTTCTTTTGGTCATTACAACTTTTACAAAAACGTTATTGGAAATTCTCTGTAGCTTCACTAAGCACTTTTATTTCTAGATTAAAAACCTTAAAGAGCTTTACTTACTTGGGAGCAAAATCCCAAAGTAATGCCCAGTTATAGGAGAAATAAAGTAAATCCAGGGAGTTTCATATAATAATTCATTTCTTCCAGAAATAGCTAACTGCAGTAAAAGTCAATATTACATGTCAACTCACTGCTGAAGACAGCTGGGCATGCAAAGGTAGTATCCCTTTCCTACTCTAAGATGAGCAAGTGTTGAGCTACTAGACAGACTAGATGGATGAGTTTCGAATTCAAGTAGATTCTAGTATCAAATAGACCCATTCTGACTTTTTCAAGCACTTCAATAACCACTGGAGAAAGATTATTAGAATGGCACTGTAAAATAAAGAGTGCAAAGTGTCTGCTCATTACATATACAAAATGGGACAAATCCACAAACATGGAATGAACCCCACCACAAAGCAGAGATGATTAATGAAATAGATGCGGTGGGTCCATCTCCACATTTGGGCAATGCCCAGATTCTCCTGCCCTTCTTCTTTTCAAGCACCATAAAATTAGGAGAATGGTCAAGAGCTGATACATTATTTAAACACAGAAACTCTTTAAACACTACAGATTAAGAATCATAAAGACCCGTACTAAAGATTTTGGATCAAACATCCACGATAATTTATACTTAATACCATCAGTTACTCCCAATGAATTAAAACTAAAATATATAGGTAGACCTTGTTTCTATATTTCAGGTGGAAAATACCCTTATGTAAACATAATGCAGCAGTCTTCTAAACATACACTTTGTATTAAAAACCACCATTACATCCCATAACGGATTTGTTTTTAAGGGAAATATGAGTTTGAAGGACTAATAGTTACCTTATCATGAAGTAGGCTTATAATTTTGCTATCTGAGTCTGGAGCGTCTTCAGTTCAGTCTCTTCGCGCATTAGCACGCTGAGTATGATTTATTATAGAAATGTTATCATGTGATCTAAACAATATAGTCAATTTCACAAATATTCTCCTATGTTTTTTAACAGAGCTTCCATCAGGAAAGGGGAAGAAAAGACCCTGACCACAAGTTAAGAAATCTCTCTCTCATCTAAGGCTTTCTTTCCAACAGAACTTGGCTGACCTTCTGGCTTCTGCTGATGCTTGTCCGCTGGCATAACCATTATACTGGAGGCAACTGACTTACCTAGTAATGTTACCACTACTGCTGCCTCATTTCCTTCCTTTCTTTGCTTTAAGACCACTTTTGCTCTTACGAAGCCTGCCCTATCCCCCACAGGAAAACTTTTAAAAACTGAAAAAACCCACCTAAATAAGCTGAGGTAAGATAGGAAAAGGAAGTATGTAAACTCTTGAGAAGTTAGCGGAAGCTCTGTGAAAATCAAATCTCTCAATCCTATTTCTCCAAAGAAATGTTTCCTGCGACTGTTTCCATATTTAATCTCTGAATGAAATTGTCAATTATTACCTTTTGGTCATATTGATGGCTTCAATCATGCTTCACACTCCAAGCACATTTTTTTCTGAATTTACAATTTTGGTACTTACCCTTCAGATAATTACACATTAAGATTTACACATGCTATGACATATTTAAAAGTATGCCTTGCACAATTACCCAAGCACTACAAAGTATTAATTACCTCTTTGCTTCTGCTCCGGCTTCTGTATTTTTTCCCATCGTTATCTAAGGAGAGAAACATTGAAACATCAAAAGAGAAGTACACAAAAACTATTGTTTCTTCGCATATGTTCCTGATTTAACTACTTAATTTTATATTTAAACTAAAAGCATGACTTCTAAAACCCTGATTGAGATCTTTCTACATTACCTATTCCTTTTCCACCCACCTCTCATATCTTAACGTTCAAATATAATTTTCTGAGAGGTTCTGCATTTGAAAAAGCTGCATTATCTGGAACATGCAAATCTGAAGGTCTCAAGAGTTAATTCAAAGCCTCTTGTTTATTTGGATCTATATTGATTTATAGTTAGTCTGACTGCTAAGTAAACTGGCTACAACATGAATTACTGAGCTTCACAAAACTAAACATCAATCCAATAAATACAGTATTATTTAAAGGAAACTATTCATTATCAGAAACTGCCATACCTGACTTCCGCTTTCTTTCTCTTGATCGTGAACGTGACCTCGAATAATGTTTTGAAGGTCTAGGAGAACTGGATGCATCTGAGCGTTCTTTTTTCTTCTCTCTATCAGGGGATAATTTCTCAGGGGCTGTCTCTCGCTCTGAATCACTAGCCTATGTTAAACAAAACTGTTTTAATATTATGCAACAGAATGGCTACTGATTTACTGAGTGCTGTCATGTTCTAATTATTCTCAGAGTATTTTGTTATTATAGCATATAAAATTATTTCAAACAAAATGTGTTCATATATGGAGCATTAAAACTATACATTTCAATAACACAGATATTTAAACAGTTATTCCATTAGCAGTGAGTCCTGCCCACAACCACAGAAAAACAGCATGCTATAATAACCTTGTTTCAACACTGCGACACTGTTTTCTATTGCAAAAAAGAACTTCCAGGTTTAAATTCAATTCTTACTCTTAACTAATATTAGATCTATACAGTCAATGGAATTTACATTAAATCAACAACTGATTTAATATGTCTGCAGTCGTTGGACTAGCAATTGTTTCGGTCTCTGGATGTAGTGCCTTTACTTACAAGATTCTGAAAAAAAATCTTTTGTTACATTGCATTCACAAATTCCTAATTGATTCAACAAAACATTAAAGAAACCCTTCTTTAACATGCTCTTTTTCTTCTAGAAATTTAGGGTCACTTCACTACAAAAACTTAAAGCAGATAGACCTACCCTTGATCTGTTTTCCATCTGCTCCCCCAAAAGTACTTCACATACAAATATCAGTACTGTTAAAGGTAGGTATCAATGTAACTTTCCCCAACTTGGTACCAGACGTGGTGTGGACCCAAACAGGCTGGCAATTAAACATGCTTGCTGGAGATGATGAGAATTGTAGCAAAACATCTGGAGGACACCAGATTGGGAAGGCTGCTAGTACATCACACATACATATTTTACAGCAGCCAAGCTGAGAAAGTTCAAGCTGGAGAATCAAGGACTGTATTACATTCACGGTAACAGTTTAGCCTTCATTCACACCCATCCACCTTATCTTAACCATGTTTTCAGAAACTAGATTTCCTTCATCAATTGAATATACGAGGTTGTGTATGCCACACCAATATAACTTTATGATAGTGATATGGTATATACACCGGCATCATAAGGTTATTTATTCATTTATTTATTTATTTATTGTTCGTTCTTATATTCCGCTCCTCCCAGCAGGCTCGGCGCGGATCACAATAAAAATACATGGGCAGCATGTCGTTACATAGCGACATATGGCCCTACAGTTTAAAACACATAGCATAAAACCACATTAAAACAGAATACATCCAACAATATGGGACGAGGGCATAGCAAAGTTCTTATGAACTATAAACTATCATCAAGTTATTAAGTATAAGGTAACCTCTTAAAATTCTATGTGTTCTCACATTACACCCTGCTGTTCCCACCTATGAAGCAGTTTAAACAGCAACACTGTAGGATTTATGTCAGGTACAATGGAAAGATGGAAAAATTGGAATGACTTCTCCATTATTCTTGGAAGAAGCTGTGTTCCACACTTATCACTTTTGAGTGTGCAAGGTTACATGAAGAAAATGCTGTAATCATGTGTAAAAGTAGTAAGTTACACTTCAATGAAAAGAACTGAGCTGCAATTGTAACAACTTTAAAAAATCATTAGATTAGGACAAGCAATGAGGCGGGTAACCTAATGCCCTTCGACATCCTGTGCAACACCTACCCATCTAACACTGGTTTGTGTAAATTCATTTCAGAAATTTAAAATCAAAGCTGGTTATATTGCTGGGTAAAGCCTTTAATATCATCTGAATAAAAAAAACTTCCACGGTGACTCATGATCATGCTCACATCCACATCTTTTCAAAATTATGTTGCAAGCTGCACCTTACTATTTGTGAGACACAAAAACAAAAGTTTCATACAGAATTACAGACAAAAATAAGGGGTTGGATTAGATGGCCCTTTTCCAACTGTATGATTCTAATAAGGAATGTGCACCATTGTAACGACCCATACTAAACTATTGCCATGAAGGGTCGAAAGCTTCAGAAGCACCCCAAGACCCACCTCTGAAGCTGACTGCACACAAGCTAACTTCAGAAATAGTTACTCAGAAGCAAGTCCCAGAGTGGTTATAGGATATGGAGTAATAGCATTTAAATACTTAGCTTGGCAATATACTTCACTGAATGAAGTGGAATCCTGCTACTTATTAAACATGACAGCATCAAGATATCAGTGTCAAAAGAAGTCATCAGAGCTGTACAGATCTGAAGTGCGTACTTTTCATATGTTGGAACTGTAGTCTTCATTCCACTCCCCTAAAGTTAAAAAAGACTTCCTGAAAAGTACCCATAGAGCTACCTAGAAATGCAAATTTAGACTAGAATGGTCATTTGTAATATACCACTCCTTGAAACTCAAAATATTCATGGGAGGCGAAGAAGATTCTTTTCTTTCAGAGAATCTGTTTTTCAACTCTTATGCAAATGTTGAAAAATAAGTCCTGTCAAGTATTTTCCCTTGTACAGAACAAGAGAAACATGCAGCCTTCAGATGTTTACATAAGACAACATTTGGAAATAACTCCTGCAAATACCGTTGCCGTTTATAAATCACAAAAATGCAAAATGCCTGCACTGTGATCCTAAGAGAAGCATAAAAGGATTTAATTTTAGTATTAATTTCTGCTGGCCTTCTGGTAAATCTAACCTAGCCGCTTTTGAGTCTCCTTATGTAAAAAAGTGGGGTATAAATAAACGTAATCATCATCATCATCATCACTTGCTTGTAAAAGCCTAAGTTAATACCCACCGACCCACTGAAATTAATAGTTAACTACTTAATAATCACACAGGGTTGCTTTTAAGGTATTTATGCTTTTGTGCAAAAATGTTGTTGAGCTTCATCTCCCAGCTTTCCTCAACATTGCCTTCGGTGGCTTGGGCGGCTGCAAGTTACAGTTCAACAATACCCATAGGCTACTCAGCCCTGGTTTGAGTCAACATGAGGACACTCCCTTTATATATCAAATAAAGGCATTTATACAAACTAAACTAGAAAATAAAGCCATGCATTTTATATCGGGGCAAACATCTAGCACTCAGAAGCAAATGCTAAATTGATTCCCATTACCACTTCCAAAGAGTCTTCTCTCCCATTTTCTCTCCAATTTTTCCAAAATATACATTCTATATCAACCTCTCAACATATTATCTGCTTTCCTTATATTTATAAATTATTTATTAAATCAACAAATTTATGGCGTGCATATCCAGGAAAAAATTCATGATTTGAAGTCATGACTCCCTGTTAAATTACCCACAAAGAAATCCCAGTGAATGAAAGGACATTATTCTTAGCACGAAGAACTACATTGAATTAAATGGCATCACAATATTCTAGATCGATACCTCAAGGTGCTCTCCTCTTTCCATATTTATAGATTATTTAATAAAGTCATGGAGTGCAGGTCTATGGAAGATTCCACAGTTTTAAGTCATGATCCCCGATTAAATTCCCCACAAACAAACCCCAACAAATAAAAGGACCTTATTCTTAGCAAGAAGAAATTAATTAAACAGATGTAGCACTGAATTTAATAGCACCACAACGTTCTATATCCCACCTCTCAAGGGATTCTCCCTTTCCCTTACTTATAAAGTCCTGGCTTGCACGTCAATGGAAGATTCCACTATTTTAAGTCACGATTCCATGTTGAATTTCCCAGAAACAAACCCAGGCAAACAAAAGGGGACTTATTCTGAGCAAGAATCACAAATATTATGGGGGGGACGGGACAGGATATACAGCAAGTTTATATGACAAAGCTTTTTAAAAGCCATTTCAAAACCATGGCCTCCCTATCGAGAAAAAAAAGTGCTTGAGAGGAAACACCTTCCAGGATCCTTCCACACAGCCAGAATATCAAGGCAGATAATCTACAATATCTGCTTTGAACTGGGGGCCCTGTCACATAACTGAATAAAATCCCACATTGTCTGCTTTGAACTGGAATATATGGCTGTATGGATTCAGATAACCCAGTTGAAAGCAGATATTGTGAGATTTTCTGACTTGATATTCTGGGTTATATGTCTGTGTGAAAGGACCCTGGGTTATCTGAATCCACACTGCCATACAACCCAGTTCAAAGCAGATAATGTGGGATTTTATACATTTGTGTGGAAGGAGCCCAAGTTTATATAAGCGGTATTTTAATTATTTCTTACCAGACTCTCCTGGGGGTGGAGGCTGGGGGTGCAACATAATAAAAAAGCACATCATAAGAAGCTTGCAGTAAAAAGGGGATGATAAAATTTCTGCTAAATGTTGCTGAACTTCACCTCTGAGGGCCCTTCCACACAGCCCTATATTCCATAGCATCGAGGCAGAAAATCCCACAATATCTGCTTTGAACTGGGTTATCGGAGTCCACTCTCACATAATGTGGGATTTTCTGCATTGATACTCTGAGATATAGGGCTGTGTGGAAGGCCCCTGAATCTTTATCGAGTCTTTGAATGCATCATGTGTTTCAAGAGGTTGATGTGCTTTAACCGTGAGAGGCGGGGAACCAATAAAATGTATCATTATGGCTATGATATTCTATGATCAGCCGCTCAAAACACAGCCTGAAGAGGGAAGAGGGGGCCCTTTTCATAAATCCCACAAGATCTGCTTTGAACTGGGGGCCCTTCCATACAGCTGAACAAAATCCCACATTATCTGCATTGAACTGGGTTATATGGCAGAGTGGACTCTGATAACTCAGTTCAAAGCAAGTATTGTAGGATTTTCTGCGTTGATATTCTGGGTTATATGGCTGTGTGGAAGGGCCCTGGGTTATCAGAGTCCACACAGCCATATAACCCAGTTCAGAGCAGATGTGTGTCTTTCTTCAGCTGTGTGGAAGGGGCCAGGGAGGGCATCAAAGGGCTGCGAAGGAGCCTGCCTGCCTGCCTCCCTCCCTTTAAGCCTCTTTCCTCCCTGAGAGAGCTGACTAGGCCCAGAAGCCTTCCCTCGACATTCCCTTTGGAGAAAATCAAAAGGCAAATTGACGGGAGAGATGCTGCGAAACTTCCAGAAGGCGCCGCTTCTCTTCGCCGGGACCAACATGGCGCCTGAGGGGCGAAGGGAGGCGGGCGCCATCTTGCCTCGCGCCTTCAGCCGAACCCCGTTCTTTTCCAAAATCCCCAAAAAGGGCCCCTCCTCGTTTTAAAAGGCTTTGGAGACGCTCACCGCCATGCCGAAGTTACGGGGAAAGGGAGCGGGGAAGCCGTAGTCCCTCCTCCGCCAACAGCACAGACCTCGGAGGCGGGCGCGTCACCTCGGCGTCCTCGCGGCTCTGGCTCTTCTCAGCGAGTGAGCAGCAACGCCGCCGCTCTCCCTCGCCGACTGAAGCGAGCAGCCAGCTCGGCCCCGCCCACCAAGTACCCGGATTACGATTGGGCGGGGGGAGCGCACTGAACGCCGCCCTTGGGCTACAGTTGGGGACTGCGGAACACAGAGCCGTTAAACATAGAGTGGTGTCAACTAATTGGGAGACGGAGTATGCGAGTTCATTCTAGTGGGACTTGGCAATTTGGAAGGCGCTGAACAGACTGCGCTCTGGCACCACGAGATGCAGAGCCAACCTTAAGAAGTGGGGCTACAAAGTGGAGTCCACGGCATGCGAGTGCGAGGAAGACCAAACCACAGACCACCTATTACAATGCAGCCTGAGCCCTGTCACATGCACAAAAGACAAAAAAGGGCCACCCAATTTAAATACCTAGGGTCACTGGTCTCCATGGGTGGCGATACAATGCCAGGAGTATTGATATTGAGCAGGAATTTGGGAGGACTTGGCTGGAGAAGGCAGGAGCCCTGTAGATCCACCAAAGAGGATCCAGTACTCTAGAAAGCAAGAAAACACCCAATCTGCAAGTTTTCCCTTTCCCCAAATAAATCTTACCAAAGTTGAAGAAACGCCACTGAGTTGTTTATTTCGTTCCAGCTGGAAAGGATGACAGCCACACTACCTTGCCCGCAAAGCTGACATGCCTAGCAAGGCAATACAACATATTCTTATAGGAAAACAGAACTGTCAAAGTTCAAATTTCCCGACCCCCCCCCCCTCAGCTGACTTCATGCTGATTGGATGGAGTCATCAGCTGGCTGGGAGGCGCTGCAGGCTTAGCTGCGCCTTGGCCAATCAGAGAGACAGCGCCACTTCGGCCCCTCAGCCAATGAGAGACGAGGAGGCGAGTCGAGTAGGAAACAATTAACCGGAGAAGAGATTTAGTGGATTAAATGGTTCAAAAATTTGTCCAATTGCTGGCGATTACCCAGAAGGGTCTTCAAGCTAGCCTGTATTGTTTTTGAGTGAGGAAATAAACATCCTGGTCTGGCAGGGATGCCAAACCCCAATAATCCGTTTTTTCCTGGATATGAGTCATTGGTGATATCTAGTCTTGGGTTTCAGCCGGGGAGGAGTGAAAACGAAGGAGTGAGGCAGATGTGACATTCCTTAGCTTTCCGAAGGCCAGATTGTCACCTTTGTGGATAATAGGAGAATCATCACAGGGCATGCTTATCAGATGGCCTTGCTCCGAGATCTGATAAGATATGCTTCTGCTATTGTCCATGGAATATGTCCCTTGATGAGTCCCATTATCAGGGGATTAACTTAGCCCGGGAAATAGGATAATTCCCTGGGACTTTGATGAGCTGGGGTCACGAAGAGGTAACATTTCATATTTTATATCATCTGCTTGTCCGGTTTTCATGGATTCATTTCAATTGGTTCAGCTCGAGGATGTGGACAGGATCCTTGGAGTGGCGAGGCCTACCACATGCATCCTAGTCCCCTGCCCATCCTGGCTGATAAAAGAAGCCAGAGGGGGTTTGGCAGAGTGGGTGAAGGTTGTGGTTAATGCCTCCTTACAGGAGGGCAAGATTCCAGCAAGCCTTAAACAGGCTGTTATAAAACCGCTGTTGAAGAAAAAAACATCACTGGACTCCACTCAATTAATCAACTATTGGCCAGTTTCCAATCTCCGCTATTTGGGCAAAGTCATGGAACGTGTGGTGGCTTCACAACTTCAGGGGTTTCTGGTAGACACTGATGATCTTACATACAAGATTTATTACGGTCAATGACCAGCATAAAAATGTACAAACATCAGGGTTGGGGCATATACAGAGTTCATAAAGGGAAGGGGGCATGCAGGAATGGGGAAAGATCTGTCCTTGTCACCTAGAGTTCATAGGGGAAGGCTTAAAGTTCATAAAGGTGCCAAGAAGCCGATGTCCATTCATAAAAAAGGAACCCAATTAATACCAAAAATTATTAGAGTAGCCTGATGCTGGCCTGGGTTTTAGGGGTGACAGAAGAGGGATTTTCTGGGGTCTGCAGACACCACCAGGCACCACTCGAGGCGACATGCACAAGAAAAAGAGGACACAGACACCGATGCAATGCAGAACCATGGGACCACAAAAAACGTCTTAGGTTTCCATATGATAATTTTGCATGGGGAAATAAGTGGATCTGAGGGGTGTAGGGGTATGTTCAGCAGAAAGCGAGATATCAGTTAGTCTTATAAGTAATCAAGGAAAACGTTGGCATTGGCTCGGAGACTATCGATTAAGTTATAGATATCGAAACTGGTCAGGTTTCGGTATCCACGGTTCAAAGGATCGCAGTTCAATGCCCCCCAGGATGCCTTTTGAGCGTCCCGGCTGAGCCAGCAGGGCTCCGCGGCTCAGGAGATAGAAGGTTTACAGCTGAAGCAGAGTTAGAGTCAGTAAATGACGCAATGTATCATGCAGATGATATTGGAGGTGACCCCCCCCCCGACTCTGTAAAAGATAGTTCAAAACCAAGGAATGTATAGTTTTTCCAAGAACACCAGGCTGGAATTATCCCATAATCCCCTATCTCTCCCCATGTGGGAACCTGGGGCTCTTCCCATGGCCCACATGACAATGCCCCTGTAACCCACACTTTATGGACTTTCTATTAACTTTAATGGACTTTTGCCCCCTTCTAAAGGACTTTCCGGAATTGTTTTTGAAACTTTTTCTTTCCAAACCCCATGGATTTTTCTCCCAATGGACTCTGGTGGGTGGGATCAGCTGATATGAGAAGATTTCCCTCCTATATGAATTTATTCCGTATATGCTTTCCCTTTGCTTGTGTTCCTATATAAAAATATTAAATGCCACCTTTTTGTGACCCCAGGAATTTCCTGGGCAAGTAATCCTAAAACAAAAGGACTGAACAAATAGCATTTGCATGGACAGTAACAAAAGGACATTTCCCCAAACTTTAGAGTTGGGCCATTTGAGGGAAAATGCTCTTTGGGGTGCGCGCTGTCAGATCTTGGAAGTTGACCATCTGAGAAGACGTGCCACATGGTAATTTGGTCATTCTTCATAAAGAGGGACATTCTGCCTTCGGAAAGCTATGGATGTCCCAATCTGCCTTACCCTTTGTTTTCACCCCCCTTTGTAGAAACCCATGGCAGATATCATCAACAGATCCATATTTTAGATAAAGGACTCACTGGAATTTGGCAACTGTGCCAGACCAAAATGTTTCCTTCCTCACTTGGGTCAATAGAGGAGCTAGCTTGAGGACTTTAAAAAAGTAATCGTTGGCGCTTGGACAAATATTTAACCACTTAACTCACCTATCAGCCTTTCCCGGTTAATTGTTCCTTGCTTGGACCGCCTCCTTTGTTCTCATTGGACGTGAGCCCGAACTCGAGAAATCAACTGGCCATCTGCCTGATTTGACCCGCAGCAGGGAGTTCCAACGTTCCTGCAGGCTCTGTGTGGGTTAATGTTGTTTTTTTTAGGTTGGGAACTCAACTTAAAAGACCAAAGGCCATCTTTTTCCTTCAGTTCCCATGCCCTAGTTGATCTGAAACATTGTGGCGCAACTCAAATAAATAACCCTCCATTTTGCAACATTTCTCCCTTTCCGCAAAGATACAAAGTGTCACATATGGCTTTCTCCCGCATATAACTAACAAAATAAGCCTTTCCGGGCTACATAGCACTGCTAGCCCGCCTGGGATGCCTTTCTGCTGTCCCAGGGAGGCAGGAGCTGCGCTCCTCAAAACCGCAGATACGGAGTTTTCAAAATGGGGCCAATTCCCCCTGTTATCCGCGAAAACATAAATTCAGCCGATTTACTCCGTTCCAATTTAATATTTTTCTTTGACCTATTCTAAGACTTTCTGCCATCTTGTTTCTTTCCTTCGAGCTCCTCTGCCTCCGCTGCAACATTTTGATTTTCAAATAATATTTTTCCAAAGAATCAGCTGACTGTCAAAACTTGCATTTTTTAAACATATCTTTGTTCTCGCCACCGACAGAGGCCTCCATTAAGGACTTGAAGCCATGGACTCTTTGTGCACAGGGTCGCATGCAGACAGGCCAGAGTGGGGGCCATCCACAGTGTTTTTGGGAAACATAGTTTTCCAAGGATTTTTGTATTGTAGAACTCTCCTCAAGGCTGATGTCAGGAAAAGAAAAGTACTAGTTTCCCCCAAGTACTCGACCAGATGAATTCCCTTTTATATGAATTTCCCATCATAATTTTTCCCCAGAATGTATGGACTGATGTTTTAAACTTCCGTCTATGAAAGACCTGGGCATCTTGCGGCCCGCAGGCTGGATGCGGCCCGCGGGCTGATTCTATTTGGCGGGCCCCAGCGGGCAACGGAGGGGAAGGGAGGGGGGAGAAGAGGAGGTCAGGAGCCCAGAAGCCCCACCCCTTCCAAAACAGGGAGCGGGGAGAACACAGTCCTTGTTTGCACATGCGCACCTCCACCCTGGGCTTAGCCTTCCCTGCGTCTGCGCAGAAGCAACCTCCCTCCCAAAAAGGGGCCTCCTGTCCATGTAAGAAGGTGAAGGAAGGCGGTGCTAATGAGAGCCCGAAAGCAACCACCGAGGAGTCAAAGCCAGAGCCAGCTTTCCCCCCTTCCTTCTGTAGATGCAGCCTAGTAAGGGTCTACATATATCATTGTTGTCGTTGTTGTTGTTGTTGTTATAAACCTCCAAATCCCAGAACTAAAATAAGAACCCTGAAGAACAAAACCTTGGGAAACTACACCTCTCGGGTTTCCCTGGTATACGTTTTTAGGGATTTTAACTGATTAAAAAAAATACCAATGATATTTAATTCAGCTTTAATGTTTGTATCTTTAAAAAAATGGTGTGGAAATGCAATAGAATCCTAGAGTTATGAGAGATCCCTCCAAAGGACATGTAGTCCAAACCCAATCTGCCTTCATTGCAGGAAGAGCACAATCAAAGCTCTTGGAGGAATAATAATAATAGCCCAAGAGGAATAATAATAATAATAATGTGGCCGAATCAAGAAGCCCCAGACCCAAAACCATGCTGCAGAGAGTCCCCAACATCCCTTTTGGCCCTTGGCCCAAGTCGCACCAACACAAAACTTTTTTTCTTCCCAGCGCCCCATCTCGTCCCAACCACTGCCCAGCCTCTTGAGCAGACCTACCTCAAACCGCCACTAGGCCCAAGCCCTCCCCTTTCCCAACCGCCAAAACTTTTACAAACAACAACAAACACCTTTAAAAACAATAGGAACATCCCCATTTCCTCCTACCTTGCCTTCCATCCTTCTACGCCCAGTCACGACATCTTCTGGGCCACTAGAGGGGGGGCCGCGAACGGACCGCACTTCGCAGGCCTGCTCGCCCCGTCGCTATCTTGTTTCCTGAGGGCGGGGGAGCGCTCCCAAAGGAGGGGGCTGGAGGAACCGCGGTTAAGGGGATCTTCGGAAACCGGAACCCGCAAAATAGCACCGATTTGTCCCGTTCTTGTTTCTAAAGCACTCTGCTATCCCCCCATATCATTCCCTCTACTTTCTACTCTCTCACTCTCTCTCTTTCCCCCGACCTGGGGGAAGCCAAGAAGCGCGGATCTTCCTGTTTTCTCCATTTCATCAGCGGTTTTGTAGTCGAGCCAGGAAGCCCCAAATCCAGGAGATCAAACCGCAGAGAGTCCCCAGTATTCCTCTTGGCCCATGGCCCAAGTTACACCAGTACCAAGCCTTTTTTTCCTTTTCTGCCTCACCTGGTCCCATACACCACTACATCAACCTTGTCCCTCCCAGGAAACCCAGCCACCATTACCTCCCATCTCCACATTTACAACACTTCATACAGCACATAGTATGGAAGACATTTTGGCCACACGTTACAAAACAATAAATAAACACTCTGCCATTTCTCCCATCGTTTCCTCTTCTCTCTCTTCCTCTCTCCCTATCCTTTCTCCAGCCTGGGGGGAAGCATATCCCAGCTCAAAAACGACAGCTTTTGGGGCAGTTCGGCCCAAAGAGATCTCTTCAGGGGGGTGGGTGATGGGCAAGGATTGATGCCAAAAGAAGATCTAGTTCTCCCAAGTACTGTGCCTCTATTTGCCTTTTTCTGATTGTTTTTCTTCTCCTGGACTGCTCCTGACGCTTCTCCCTGGCTGATTGAGCCAAGAAGCCTTGCTATTCATCATGGACCCTCCCTGCCCTGGGAAAGATAGTTTCATCAAGGACCCTGAAGCGAACTCAAGATCCCTTCCTGGCTGGAAGCAGCCAGAGAGCCAAAAAGTACATCTATGGGCTTTTGAGAGGTTTTGAACCTGCAGCCCAAGCCTTTGCAGGCTGGGATATGTAGTTCGCCCAAGGACACGGATCATAGACTCATTTCTGTACCCCTGTATCCCTGTACATACAGTGTGGCTTCATAAGTTTCCCTTTGACTCCTTGTAACCCTTCCCTTCCCCTTCTTGCCCTTAGTTAAGAAAGACTGCCTTGAGGATGTTTACTTTATTGCTGAGAGGAAATGTTGCCAAGCCCTTTCCACACCTCTTTATTGACCACCATTTCATATTGCATGCGTTGCCCGGTCAGAATCTTGTTATGGAAATTGAACTCTTGTTTCAACTCCACGTCTGACCGGATCCGGAGGCAGTTTCGCCGGTCTGAGTCGTCAAGCTTAACTTGCCTTTGGAAATTGGACAAAAGATGATTGAATTGCATAACGAATGACACATCTGGCCTCGGAACCCAGGTGTGCTTCACAATAGAACTTTTTGCCACCCAGGATCCAAATGAATTATCTTCGTTGGATCTCTTCCTTTTCTTCTCCTTCTTCCTCATTCACATATGAGGGGAAGCACATAGACTCAGTAATCGCATCGTCAGAAACAATAGCAAAATCCGGATCTTGTTGCCTTGGGCTACCACCTGGCCAAAGGCCTCTTTGTCCTCTTTCATAATCCTTTCCTGATGACAGCTTCACCTAAGCCTTCCTTCCTGGAACTCCATATATGGCCACAGACCTCTGATTGGCCGAAGCCGGCAAATGGGAGCGAGCGCTGATAGGCTCCCTGGAACTGACCGGCCTCCCGCCCAGCAGCTGGCCTCAACGTTCCAACCAATCACCAGCAGAGCCGGCCAGGAGGAAGTGGGTGGGAAATTCAATTGTTTTGACAGTTCTGTAACCTTTAAAAACCAATGTTTTGAATGTATATGCATGCGTTCTTTGCGGGAATCAGGGTATTGCGGTTCGCATCCTCTCAGCTGAGCAGAATAAACAATTTCATGGCATCTACCTTGCAGTATTGGTGAGCATAATTGGATCTACGGGAGGCGGGTAGACTACGAGGACCTAGTCGCTCTGGGCTCGCCAGGTTAACCGAACCCTCGCGGCCTCTGTCCTGCAGTCGGTCTGTGGGACTTGTCCGGTTGTTCGACAACCGGTCTGTGGGATTGTCTGGTTGTTCGACAACAGTTTGACTCTCACGCTCCGGGTTCATCTCAGGACAAGTGCCCCCACCTTTTTCCCCATTCAGTTCCATCCCCTCTACAGCAAATTCAAGCTCAAAAGCGGCAGCTTTCTGGGCAATTTTGACTTAGGAAAGCTCCAGCAGGGGGGGTGGGTGATGGCAACGGACTGCTACAAAAGGAGAGCTAGTTTTCCCAAGTACAATGACTCATTTTGCTCTTCTCTTTACTGCTGCAATCTCCTGAACTGCTCTCCCAGGCTGAATAACTCAAAGAGATGGACCTTAAAAGACTCTCTTTCTTGGTAAGCTGTGTCCGATGTTTTCCAGAGGGGTTTTGCCCAGATTGAGGGCTAAAGAGGAACCCAGGTCTTTTGGGCTTTGGGAGAAGTAGTTCACCTAAGAATCTCTGCAACATGGATTTTTCCTGCTGTTTCTCTGTCCCAAGATGCCCCGTACAAGCGGGCTGCAAAGGACTGATATACATAAACCCTATTCCCTGCTCTGTGGATTTATAGTTTCCCCAAGGACTTTCCCAGTTGGATATTCCCAGCCTTTTCCTTTTCTGCCTCATGGACTTTGTGAGTCCCAAGGACTTTGCCACCCTATTGCACTCCAGAAGCTACAGTTTCCAAGGACAATGATTACATCTTAGGAACTATAACTCCCAGAAGAAAAGCAGCATTTTGTTGGTTGTTCTAAAGATCATCTGCCTGGGAAGTGGGCTGCATGGGGATTGTCTCGTGGGACGACTGCTGGGAGATATCCGTCTGTCTTGTTTAATCATACCCTCATGTGTTCTCCCTCCCCGCATTACTGTATGTCAATGAAAAATGTCTCTCTGCAGAGAGTTCCAATGGCCAACATTACTGTATTTGCTCTAGCTAGCCATTCTCTCCTTGCACAAACAATATTTTGGTGGACACCAGGTTTTCTGTGAGGGCTGTCTCACTACTATGCCTGGGTCTACTCTGCCTCTGCTTTCCTTAGCGTCGGAGCTAGCCCACTAAGGGAACATGGGTTCGGACATCTCCAGCCATTACTCCATACACATAGTCGGTCCAAAATGGGATTCGGAACCCCATTGCCAATTTCAATAAACTATAATCATGGATAATTTTTAACTGAGAAACCACATCTTCCCGCTCAGCCGAAAACTCCTGAACAAAGGAAGTTTCGGCTATGGACAAAAGAAGCTATTGAGAAATTCAAATGGACAATAGACAGGATGGTCTAGAAGCTCCCAACGGACGCTCGCCCACTCCAAGGCATTATATTTAACAAAGGAAACTTCCTCTTCACCCAGCCGCTCCTTTGTGCGTTTCCCGCCTCACACAGCCCCGGTCCGGATTGGCTAATTCAAAGAAACACACTGTTCTCTGAGTGGCCAGGATGCCGGCCGGCCTTTTGACACACAGCTGTAGCCAACGTTCTAACCAATGAACTGAAGGCTCACGTAGGCAGCAGCGCGAGAGATTCAAATGCAAATGTACTTTTTCCTATATATATGACTGTATTTGCTCAAAATAAACATGTTAGCCTTTTGGACATCTCGGGTTTGTGGCTCAACATCCTTCACCAGCTGGTAAAGACTCTTCTCTCGGGTTCTGGCGTGCTTCCGGTCTGGGTGAGATTATTGCTATTGAAACTTTTGAATAGGATTTGTAGTTTTAAAGGGATCACCTAGACTTGGCCGAAATCCTCACCTTTTAGAGGCGGTCTGGGCTCTGTCCCTTTTTGGGAAGAGCCCCCTAAATTTCGGTAACAACAACAACAACAACAACAACAATAATAATAAAAACTATAATAATGATTATGATGCGAGGGCATATAAACTATAATGATGATGATGCCAATCTGAGAGATAGAGCCCAAGAGGAATATTATTAATAATAATCTATAATAATCTATAATAATCATAATATAAACTATAATGATGATGATGATGCCAGGGCATATAAACTTTCCCTGGAATCACACTATGTCCAATTCTGGGCACCACAACTGAAGGGAGATGTTGACTCTAAACTGGAATGTGTCCACCAGAGGAGGGTCTGGGGAACAAGCCCTATGAGGAGCGGCTGAAAGAGCTGGGCATGTTTAGCCTGCAGAAGAGAAGACGGAGAGGAGACAGGATGAGGGCCAGGGACAAATATGTGAGGGGAAGTCCTAGAGAGGAGGGAGCAAGCTTCCTTTCTGCTCTCCTGGAAATTAGGATGCAATGAAGCAATGGCTTCAAACTAAGGAAAGCGGATGAAGCAGTAACTTGGAGTCCCAAAACTCCCAGGGCACTCAGGCCACCGAACGTGCGGGCGCAAGGAAGAGATGACGCGACAATCTTTTACTGGGTCCAGGAAACCAGCTTTATTGTTTCACATCAGCTGATGGGTCCGTCCACCCTGCGGAAAACGAGGCCGCTTGGCAAACAGAACCCCGAACATTTCTAGCATACAGGTTTTATACCATCAATGGACAGCAAATCCTCCCTTCTTCATGCACATTACTGGTCAGTATTCATGAACCCATTTTATCTCATCCAATTAAACAAAGCATTCTAGCATCTTATTCCCATTTGCTAATAAACTGTGGCGCAGTATGAATTTCCATCATTGTTCTATGTTATTGCTTTATGAGCGGCGTGTTCCCAAATCGTTACTTTTCTACCGGGCTTTTAACTTGGTGGTCTGCCAAGTGAAAGCTTCATTTGCCATGCGCGTCTCCTAGCCATTCATTTATCTTGTAAACAAACGCACGTGGAACTTCTAGGCCAATCAGGACCGTGTTCTTACGTAAAGGCACATGATGTTCCCTGGCTAATCACAGCCTGTGTAGGTACACCAATCAGAATGCATTATTCTCGTCATTATTTCTGGCAAGCTATTTCTGTACTCTGCTGCTTATGTTCTATGCTTAGGCATCACTCCCCTCTGACATTTCTCCTGCTAAAGTGTCAATTTCTCCTTTACAAGGAGATTCCACCTGGACATGAGGAAGAACTTCCTAACTGTGAGAGCCGTTCAGCAGTAGAACTCTGTTCCCTGGAGTGTGGGGGAGGCTCCTTCTTTGGAGGCTTTGAAACAGAGACTGGATGGCCATATGTCAAAGGTTATTTGCATCTCCACCTCTGACATTCAACCTGACTTTGATGCACTTGTTAAAGACCAACAGAGACTTGATTTATCTCGCTGAATAAGAAAAAAAAATGCCTGAAGTAAAGGGGGGGGGGGGGCACCTAAAAGAAATGAGCTTGGGAATTGCCGGAAAGTCCCAAAGGCACCCGACAGGAGCCAAAAGCGAGTCAGGCGAATCCCAGAAAAATGTGCTTTGAAGCAAATGTGACTGAAAATGACCATTAATATAATGCAGTGTTTCTCAACCAGTGTGCCGTGAGCGATCATCAGGTGTGCCGTGAGAAAAGCTCTCTGTCCCCCTTCCTTCCCCCCTCCTCCTGCCAAACTCCTGCTGCTTGGGAGAGGAGGAGGAAGGGCCAGGCGGCGGCGAAGAAAAAGAATGGACCGGGGCGCCGCCTCCTTCGGCCGTTTCCCCAACCAGCCTCCAATCCGCCATGACTCTCGCCATGACTCTCGCCCCTTGTTTGTTGAAGCCGCGCGGAGGAGCCCTGCCTACTGAAGCCCGTCCACCGCTCATGCTCCTCCTCTGTGGGAGAGCTGAAGCCGGGGGGAGGGCGGACATGACGCAGCCTGGCTCCGCCCCTTCCCCCGGCTTCAGCACTCCCACAGCTTTGCCAGCCTTGAGGGGGCAGTGCCAAGCCAGCGGTGGCAGAGCCAGCACACTGCTGGCTTGGCACTGCCCCCTCAAAGCTGGCAAAGCTGTGGGAGACCTGAAGCCGGGGGGAGGGGGCAGGGCATGGTGCGGCCTGGCTCTGCCCCCTCCCCCGGCTTCAGCGCTCCCACAGCTTTGCCAGCCTTGAGGGGGCAGTGCCAAGCCAGCGGTGGCAGAGCCAGCACAATGCTGGCTTGGCACTGCCCCCTCAAGGCTGGCGAAATTATGGGAGAACTGAAGCCGGGGGAAGCGGCGGGGCATGGCGTGGCCTGGCTCCTCCCCCTCCCTGGCTTTGGCACTCCCAGCAGGTCACCATCTCCCAGCCGTTCTTTACTGTCTTACAGTGTCATTTTGGTTGGTGGTGCGCCCCTGGATTTTTTTAATGTTAAAAGTGTGCCACGGCTCAAAAAAGGTTGGGAAACATTGATATAATGAATCACAAATGATACAAATGTTAACATTTTGTTAACCATTGTTTTGTAAAAATTTAGTGAATAAATGTCATTTTTCCTATGACAACCTCTTTTTTTCATTGGTCATAACATATACTCTTATCAGTCTTATTCATATATCAAAAACACAATGTAGTGCCTTTTTTATTACTATTAAATAAATTCAATTTATATTACGTAGAACATAGTTCAGCCTTTAGATGCGGCCCTCCATAATATTTTTTGGTTCTTGCATGGCCCCTTCAAAAAAATTATTGCCCACCCCTGCTCTATGAACTACTGGACTACATTCTCCTCCTCTTTATTAACTAATTAGATTATTAGATATTGGTGATGGTGAAAATATTCCCTTATGATTCCCAAACTATGTATTCCTTTTTCTGCACGTCTCCCTTTCCCCATGTATCCTTTAAAGATAATATAGGAAGATGCCACATGTTTATGAAACCAGCTGGTGCGAGATAAGATCAGGGCGACGGCATTCCAAAACCGCACCTTTTAATCCTGTCATCAAGAACCATTACATGATAATAGGGCTTTTCTGGTGTAGAAGCAGAGGCTATTCTGTTTTTCAATGAAGACCCCTCAACTCTCAGCAGGAGGAGCCTCGAAGTTTAGTTTCCCCCTCAGGTTGAGAATATTGGTATGATTATTTCACCCATCACAACGGCTGGACTTTTCTGGCTTCAGACCCCAGGAATTCCAGAGATCTGCAAACGTCATTTTATTCATTTATTATACCTGAGACTTCCATGAAAAGATCCGTGCCTGTCCTTTGTCAAGAGGAAGGGACAGATATGGCCAGTTCCCCATTTCCCACAGAAAACAAAAGACTTTATTTGGCCCGAAAGGTCAAAGGCATGGTATCTTAATTTACATAAGGACTAATCTTATCAAGGGACTTCCAGCTGCTTTGTTTTTCTACAAGTTCCCACCTCCCGCTTCCTATTTGTCAGAACAGAGGCGGCGCTGTTTCGCTATTGGCTCCAGTTCCAGCTGGCTCCAGCGTTCCATCCAATCAGCGTGGAGCCGGCCGGCGCGCGGGGGCAGGAAATTTAAATTTTGACAGCTCTGTATAACTATAAATATGGCATGTATTTTGAATGTAACTTTATGACTGCTATGCGACAAGGATATTGTGGTTGTCATCCTCCTCAGCTGACGAGAATAAAGACTTCGGTGGCATCTTCTTCCGGACTTCTTTGGTGAGATTATTTGGGCAAGGGACTTTTTAATCTCTAACTCGCCATAGGTTCTGCTGAAATCCTCGCTTTAGGGGTACTTCTGTGCCTCTGCCCCCTTTGGGCCAGGCTACCTCAAAATTGTTCGATATCAGACGAGAGCCCAAAGCGGCGCTGGCTTCATGAGGCCAAGCCGGCCGCGCCTCCCTCCCTCCCAGCTGATGACTCCATCCAATCAGCTTGAAGCTGGCAAGGGGGCGGAGGACAAGGAATTTGAACTTTGACTGCTCTGAATTTTTATTAAAATGTAATATTTTGCCTTGCGCTTTATGTCACCTTTGGGCAAATGATTGCAGTTTGACATCTGCTCCAGCTGGAACGAAATAAACAACTCGGTGGCATTTCTTCACTTGGTGAGATTTTTATTTGGGAAATTCAGGGAAAATAAAATTGGATTGCTTCCTATCTCGCTAGGGCTATATAGGAACCCCTCTTTGGTGGGTCTGAGTGGTCTCTGCTTTCATGATAAGACTCCCAAATTATGTTCAATATCATAGAGAGTGGAAAGTCTTGGAAAAATTTTACTTTTTATTAGAGTGATTGTTACAAAGAGGCCAGGGGAATCTGGAAGGGAGGAAAAGAAGAGTCTCTTGTTGTAGCTGTTGCTGCTGCCACTGTCCTGCAGATACTTGGAAAAGTCATACTCCCAGGAACTGCGGAACTCCCTGCTGCAGTCAGATCTGTTTGAAGGCAGGGGTTTCAGTGTTTGATGACAGATGAACGCCATCAACTAAGACATGCGTGCTGCCAACCCGGGACCCGAGGATGCCCAAAACAAAACCCTGTGCAAATGACAGTCACAATGCTCACCCCTCAATTGGGAAAATAACTTAGAAAAAATGAGAAGTCCCAAATGTGAGGCAGAGGGGGCATCCACACTGTAGGATCATTGCAGTTTGACTCCACTTTTGCTGCCATGGTTCAGGCTGGATCTACCCGGCCCTGTAACCCAGTTTCTGAATTAAGATCATCTGCTCTGAACTGGAGGATATGAGTCTACACTGCTATCGAATCCAGTTTAAAGCAGATAATCTCAATTCAGAAATCAAATTATATGGCAGTGTAGATGGGGGCTCGGTGCATTGTTGTAGTTTGAGGAGGTCCTGGCCCTGTTTGGCAGAGAAGACCTTGAGAAACTACAACTCCTGGGGTAACATTAGTTCAAGTAGTGTCAAACTGTGTTAATTAGACAGTGCAGATGCACTCCAAAATACCTGGAGGAGCCAAGGCTATGAACCCCCTGTTACTATATCAATCTTAGGGCCCTTCCAGATAGCCCTATATCCAAGAATATCAAGGCAGAAAATCCGTCAATATCTGCTTTGAACTGGGTTATCTGAGTCCACACTCTGATAATGTGGGATTTTCTGCCTTGATATTCTGAGATATAGGGCTGTGTGGAAGGGCTCTTAGTCCACACTGCCATATATTCCAATTCAAAGCAAATAATGTGGGTTTTTATTCAGCTGTGTGGAAGGGGCCAAAAAGGCTCTAGTTTTTCTATCTCTAGGGGCGTGTCCTTGTACAATGGTTTTGCGTTTTGCTTTTCTGAGGACATTTGGACCTTATCGCAACCTGTAGCTGGCGTTTTGAACCGAGGAGAGCATTACGCGCCCATTCAAATGGTCTTCTGAGGCGGTGAGTTGTTTGTATGTGGGGAAGTTGCTTTTGGGAGAGGGGGGCTTTCTCCTTCTTCTCCAGCTTCGCCCCCTTTCTTTCCCAGGGCACTTCCACACAGCCCTATATCCCAGGATATCAAGGTAGAAAATCCCACAATATCGGCTTTGAACTGGGTTATACGAGTCCACACTCAGATATTCTGGGATCTTCTGCCTTGATATTCTGGGATATAGGGCTGTTTGGAAGTGCCTGGGGAAGGGCCCCCAGTGGCATCCCAGGCCACATCTGAATAAAATCCCACATTATCTGCTTTGAACTGGAATATATGGCAGTGTAGACTCAGATAACCCAGTTAAAAGCAGATTTTGTGGGATTTCCTGCCTTGATATTCTGCGTTATATGGCTATCTGGAAGGGCCCCAAGGCCCCTTCTACACTACCATATAACCCAGATTATCTGATTTGAACTGGATTATCGTAGGGCCCTTCCACACAGCCATATAACCCATAAAATCAAGGCAGAATAATCCACAATATCTGCTTTAAACTGAGTTATCTGAGTTCACACTGCCATATATCCCAGTTGAAAGTAGATAATGTGGGATTTTATTTAGCTGTGTGGAAGGGGCCTGAGTCTACACTGCCATATAATTTAATTCAGAGCAGATAATCTGGATTTTATATGGCAGTGTAGAAGGGGCCCCAGTTTGTGGCAACCACAAAAACAAAGTTTCTGGAGTAAAAGCACTATTTTCAAAGTAAGGACTGCACAATTAAACAGGAAATTGCACCGTCAAACCAGGAACAATTTCCCCCCAAATTGTTTTACATTGTGTTGTTATTCCCTTTTATTGCAAACACATACAATATTCATTTGCAGCATGTTGGTTGACTTGCCATGTTCTGATTTTTTTCCAGGGCATCAAGATGTGGGATGTAGCCAAGTTTTTGCTAAGCGAGGACACAAGAAGTGGGCCAATCAACCTTAATTCCAGAGAAGACAATCTGTATCAGCTACATGCACTCCTTAAAGTTGCCTCATCTGAAAAGGTAGACTGTCCTTCTGTTATCGAAGGCTTTCATGGCTGGAATCACTGGGTTGCTGTGAGTTTTCCAGGCTGTCTGGCTATGTTCCAGAAGCATTATCTCCTGAAGTTTCACCCACATTTATGGCAGGCAGCCATAGAGCTTGTGAGGTCTGTTGGAAACTAAGCAAGTGGGGTTTATAAATCTGTGGAATGCCCAGGATGGGAAAAAATATTGTCTGTTTGAGGCAAGTGTGAATGAATGTCGCCGTTTGCCAGCTTGATTAGCATTGAATGGCCTTGCAGCTTCAAAGCCTGGCATATTATTTGAGAATACAGAAATGCTGGACCACTCTAACAACCACCATGTCAGACTACACAGAGAAGCCTTTGAAATCCACAAGCATGTGGACAATTTCAACAAAAAGGAGGAAACCATGAACATGAAGAAAAATGTGGCTACCAGTATAAAAAAAACCCTCTAGAATCAGGGCAGTAAATAAAGAACAGCACTCAAAAAACAGAGCATGCCAGTCAGGAAACAATCAGGGCCAGATAACACCTCCCAATGAAAGATACCAGGCAGGAAGTATCCAGGCTGTGAAGCTGCAAGGCCATTCAATGCTAACCAAGCTGGCCAATGGCAACATTCCCACTTGCCTCAGACAGACAATAGTTATTTCTCCCACCCTGGACATCATTCCACAGATATATAACCCTAACTTGCCTAGTATCCAACAGACCTCACAACCTCTGAGGATGCCTGCCATAGATGTGAGCGAAACATTAGGAGAGAATGCTTCTGGAATATGGCCAGACAGCCTGGAAAATTCACAGCAACCCAGACTTTCCTTGACTCGTACTTTGAGATTTTAACAAGTGGATAATGTTCTGTTCCATATAACAACTATTCTAATAACTGAATAATTCTTACCAAAGGATGTTTGAATGGTTCAGTTGCCTGCTCTTGAAGGTAAACTGTATTGTCTTGCCAAGTGTAATGGGGAGACTATTTTCAACATGAAATTAGCTGTGGATTTGTGTTTGATTGTAGCAAAGGGTTGGGGAAAATAGCTATTCAGAAGCTGTCTAAAACCCAGAATGTAAGCACTGGAGTTTTGTTTGCAGACCATGGGTGCATCTACACTGTAGACTTAATGCAGTTTGACGCCACTTTGACTGCCATGGCTCAATGCTGTGGGATTATGGAAATTGTAGTTTCATGAGGCACCAGCACTCTTGAGTAGCGAAGTGAAAAAGATTGTAAATTTACAACTATGATTCCATAACATTGAGCCATGACAGGCTGGAGCTACACTGCCATATAATCCAGTTTCAGAATGCAAATTAACTGCATTGAACTGGATTATATAGCAATGTAGACACATGTAATCCAGTTCAATGCAGTTAATCTGCATTCTGAAATTGGATTATATGGCAGTGTAGATCCAGCCACACTTAAAGACGTGGCTAGATCTACTGCATTAAATATACAGTGTAGATCAGTGGTTCTCAACCTTCTTAATGCCACAACCCTTAATACAGTTCCTCATGTTGGGGTGATCCCCCACCATAAATTTATTTTCATTGCTACTTCTTAACTCTAATTTTACTAGTGTTATGAATTGTCATGTAAATATCTGATATTCAGGATGTATTTTCATTCACTGGACCAAATTTGGCACAAATACTCGATGGGGTTGGGGTTGGGATGGAATTGATTTTGTCATTTGGGAGTTGTAGTTGTTGGGATTTATAGTTCACCTACAATTGAAGAGCATCCTGACCTCCACCAACAATGGAATTGAACCAAACTTGGCACACAGAACTCCCAGACCAACAGAAAATACCAGAATGGTTTGGTGGGTATTGACCTTGAGTTTTGGAGTTGTAGTTTACCTACATCCAGAGAGCACTGTGGACTCATCAATGATGGATCTGGACCAAACTTGGCACAAATTCTCATTATGTCCGAATGTGAACACTGGTGGAGTTTGGGGAAAATAGACCTTGACATTTGGGAGTTGTAGTAGCTGGGATTTATAGTTCACCAACAATCAAAGAGCATTCTGAACCTCACAAATGATAGAATTGGGCCAAACTTCCCACACAAGAACCCCCATGACCAACAGAAAATACTGTGTTTTCTGATGGTCTTTGGCGATCCCTCTGACACCCCACTCGTGACTCCCAGGGGTCTTGACCCCCAGGTTGAGAAACGTTGGTGTAGATGCTTCACTGCTTTGAATCCCATCTGTGGAAGAAAAGCGGGAGAAAAGTAAATAAATTAATAATCATCATCCCAAGAAGGTGTTACTTGGAAGTGGAACCTGACCATCAACTAAAGCTGCTAGAAATTGTACTGAGGCCCCTTCTATGCTGCCATATGAAATTGGGATTATCTGCTTTAAACTGGATTATATCACAGTGTAAACTCATATAGTCTAATTCAAAACAGATCATGTGGATTATCTGCTTTAATAATCTGGATTGTATGGCAGTGTAGAAGGGGCCTAAAAAGGCTATGCCTAGGCTCAGTGTTATACAAGCAACACTCCACTGAATAAGTTACAAGACAAATTTAACTCTAATAAGTTCTTTAGTGACTGTGTTTGGAAAGGAATGTTGGTCAGTCTTTGTCTTGTTGCTTGTCAGGTTTCGTCGAACCCAGAGTTGTATTCCTGCAAATTGAGGGATGGCTGCCTGTTTGTTGCCGATAGAGCAGTGCTTCTGCTTGACGATATTTGTCAGTCGCTTCAGCTGTTTCTTCAGTTTGGTGAGTTTACAGATGGGATAGGGACCTTGGTGTCCTCCAGATGTCAATATGTATATCACTCTGAACTACTGACCATGCTGGCCAGGTCTGGTGTGAGTCTGAGTCCAAATCCGGCTGGAGTATTATGGTGCCTCTGTCCCTGGTTTACATGGTTTTTTTTTCATGTTATTTGAATGAAAATTAAATGATTACTTTATTAAACACAAATTCAGAACTGTTACATGATCTTTTCTTGACATTTCAGAGACTGAGGTGGATGTTGTTGGCTTGTGTCAAGAAGGGCAGTTCCTTGTGATTGGGGAGAGAAGCGGCAAACTGCATCTTATTCACATATCATCAGAGCAAGTCTTATTAACAAACGTATGTCCAATTTCTAGTTTTTCTCATTTGTGAGATCTAACCTTTCAGAAATGTGGCTGCATTTGGATGTAAGAGTAAAGCATGTTTTAGCACAATGGGAGCAACCTTTGGGCTCACTCAGTTTATTTCCCCATCATTCTTCTCCCAACGCAGCTGCAAGGAGGTTGGAAACTTAATTTTCAACTAACCAAAGTTATTCCATCTGAATCAAGAAATTATGTATTAAAGCAGAGCTTTCCAGACTTGCCTTTTTGTGGCTTTCCTTGTGCCCCTTGTTTGCTCTGGTAGCCATGTGCCCGGAATAGCTCAATGGGAGGAAATTTGGATACTACTTTTTGGCCCAAATGTTTTTCTTCCTAATTGTAATTAATTTCGTATTCAATCCTGCTTATATTTTTGTCTTTTAATCAATTTTCTGGTCCTTTTATAAATGCTTCCTTGGCCTTGTTTTCTTTTGGTCCTGTTGACCATGTGACCTGCAGTAGTTTCACAGGAGAGAGTACTTTTGAAGATCGAATGGTTTGACACTAGCCTTCTGCACAAGTTTACTTTTAATTTGTTTATTGATGAATCCTACTGCCATTTTCATTTCAAGTCACCTGTTTTAGTCTGTTATTTTAACCCTTTGTTAGTTAATTTAAGGGCCCTTCCACACAGCCCTACATCCCAGAATATCAAGGCAGAAAATCCCACATTATCTAAGTGCGGACTCGTATAACCCAGCTCAAAGCAGATCTTGTGGGATTTTCTGCCTTGATATTCTGGGATATAGGAGTGTGTGGAAGGGCTTTAAATTATTTGATTTCCCTTGACCAAGGCTCATATAACACACTCATATAACCCAGAATAATAAGGCAGAAAATCCCACAATATCTGCTTTGAGCTGGGTTATCTGAGTTCACACTGCTATATATTCCAGCTCAAAGCAGAAAATGTGGGATTTTATTAAGTTGTGTGGAAAGGGCCCAATTTAAGTGCATTCAGGTTTGTTGTGTCCTCAATGCATTCAATCATTACAATTTCAGTATGTGTCTGTATCTCTAATAAGAGGTTAGTTTCACCATCATTGGTAAGCTATCTATATCTTTCTTTCTCTGTCTGTCTGCCTGTCTGTCTTATCTATACACATCATAAAAGTGAAAATGTGTATGTGTGCATGTGGCAGGGGTGTCCATTTACAGAGTCCCACCTCCACAAAAAGGCTATAGTTCCCACTCAGCAGGAGACACCCATGGTCCTCCATCCACTGTCACTGCAGTTTACGGGGGTACCACATCCCAAAGTTTCTTTCTCTCTATTGCTGTGGAATTTGTATGACCCCACTCACTCTACCTTAACCCTTTCCTACCCTGTTCCTCTCTTTGCTGGCACACAGCAAAGAGAGGAATTGATCAGCAACTGAACAGACTGGAGGGGTTTGGGGGGACTGCCACAACAGGATGGAAGTTGTAGTTCACCCTGCATCAAGACGGAGCACTGACAATGGATTTGGGCAACATTTGGCACACAGAACCTTCATGACCAGGTTTGGGGGGAATTGACCTTGATTTATAGCAGTTGTAGTTCACCCTCATCCAGAGAGCACTGTGAACCCAACCAATGATCTGGACCAAACCTGCCACGGGCAATGATATTTGCAGTACCTTCACTCTCAGAGACCACTGCAAACCGCACGAATGACGGACCTGGACCAAACTTGGCACACAGAACCCCCATGACCCACCTCACGTCCTGGTAAAGTTTGGGGGAGGACAGACCTTGGATGATGGAATTTGCAGTACTTTCAATTGCTTCGATTCCCACAGACCACTGCGATCCCCACCAGTGATAGATCAGGACCAAACTTGGCACACAGAGACCCCATGACCCACTTTACGTCCTCGTGTGGTTTGGAGGAAGATGGATCATGGATGATGGAACTTGCAGTACCTTAACTCACTTCCAGAGACCACTGCGACCCCCACGAATGACGGACCTGGACCAAACTTGGCACACAAACCTCCCATGACCCACCTCACATCCTGGTAAAGTTTGGGGGAGGATGGACTATGGATGGACTATTAGGCTCCCATAGACCACTGCAACCCTCACAAGTGGCAGACCTGGACCAAACTTGGTACACAGACTCTCCATGACCAACAGAACAGACTGGAGAAGAGGGGGGGGGGGAGGAAATTGACCTTGATTTTTGAGAATTATAGTTCACTTGCATCCAGAGAAACTGTGACCCCCACCGACAATGGACCAGGACCAAACTTAGCACAGAGAATCCCCGTGATCACCTGAACATACTGCAGGGGTTTGTGGGAATGGATCTTGGTTTTTGGAGTGTGCACCCACAGAGCACTGAACCCAGCTGATGTCGGATCTGCACCAAACTTGACACACAGACTCAACATGGCCAACTGTGCATACAGGCATGTTTTGAGGGGTGATTGTCCTTGGCATATGGGAGTTGTAGTTCACTCTTATTCAGAGAACTCTGAACCCAGCCAACAATGGATCTTGACCAAACTTCGCACACAGACCCAACATGGCCAGCTGTGCATACAGGCGGGGTTTGGGGAGTTAGTGACCTCGGCATATGGAAGTTGTAGTTCATCCTTATCTAGAGAGCACTGAACCCAGCCGATAAATAACCTAGCCGTCAAATGCCCTTTCCATTTACCCCGGGCATCGCTGCTAGTATTTACCCCAAGCTAGTATAAACACTGAAGAAATATACCTGTTGCATGATTTGTTGGCTTGGACTACCATCACATACTCAGATCAACATTATATTATATGGAGGTAAGAGAAAAATCTCCTTCATAGCATAAAATAAAGTGTGTATTTCAGAACTATATAATTCTATGAACAAGTTTTTACATGGAACAGAACTAGGCAGAGAGCTAGCTGAGAGAGTCCTGCACTGTTTTGACTACATTCAATCTCAACACTATACCTGAATCAACAAAGAGGGGTGGAAGGGGGAAATAGTATAATGGGGAACAATTATTGTAGGCATTGTTCAGAAGTGTTTGTATTTATGTATACATATATATGTTGATATGGCCGATGGGCTAATCAATAAAACATACTCTACTGTATACATACAATATGTAGATTTGGGGGGGAAGCAATCATACCATTTGCTCTTGATTATATTTGATCTTGATTGAAAATGTAATTTCTGCAATATGTAAAAATTAAAAAAACCTTTTTAATTTCAAACAATCAAAAGGCATAGGGAACAGTTTACCAATATTTAATTTTAAAACCATGTTTTGGGGAAACTGATTTGAGCCCAAAGGTTTCAAATGGAACCAGTGTTGGCACCAATTGGACTTCCATAAGGGAAACATCCCAGACCAAGGGATGCCACTGCAAAGATGATCCTAACTTATGGCATCACACAATGGATTGCACCCATTTGTGAGACACAGAGCATGGAGCACATGCATAATTGCCATGTGCTCAACCTTTTACCTGTGTATTTTGTAACCCCTGTTTCTTATTCAAGGGTTCTGGAGGTGGCCTACCAATAGAGAATGCTCATTCTTGCTCAGATTTTACAATATCTTTGATTAGAATACCAGCTTTTAATTCAGTAACCAGCAGAGTCCTAATCCAGGGAGCAAAACAACAGCAGTCATATGGGATTAGAGGCCAAACACAATTCTCACTTTGGGCACTTTTCGTGTTGCACAATTGGAACGCAACATGCCACTTGAACTGCCATGGCAACTACTTTTGTTCTCATCCCCCCCTTGCTTTTAAGTTTATTAAAACTGCCAACAACAATAACAGGCAAAGGGGGATTACAGGTAGACACAAAGACTGATAACATCAACCATGGTTTCCACCAGAATCGGACAATAATAAGCAATTGCAATTTATGTTCATTTTACTGTCTTCTTTTTTTTTTTGAATAATTTTTATTCAAGGCATTTTTTTCACATATTATACATAAAAAAGAAGACAAACAAGTCTCACAGTCCCTAACTATTGTATTGGGGTAGGGTATTGGGTATGGGATGTTCCGGGGAGGAAAAGGGGTAATGGTCCTAGGGAGGGTAGACAAGGTAAACACACTCGGGGGTGGGGGTTTCTGACTTCCAAATCTTCCTTCTTCGATTTCTGTGTTGAATTGTTTCTATAGTTCATTCTTGTCTTTGACAACTCCTTTGTCCCCTATAACTATTTATGTCTCTTTACTTCTAGTGTTCGGATAATTACTCCTCCATTGTCCCCTCTTGTCTCTTTACTTACTATCTTTAAATATTTCATAAGTTCTCCAGTCCGTTTTTTTGATCGGTCTACCATAAGATATTTTCATAGCATAAGTTAGCATTTTACTGTCTTCTTATGGCAATGTTCTTTGTCGTTTCCTGTTTCATGTCAACAAGATCTGTTATGTAACCAACTGGGAACTAATCAAGCTAATTGAACTTCCCTGGTAGAGTTTCATGCTGTTTTTCTTCTTGATGCTCAGGACTGAATTTAGGGACTTGGAGATTTTATGTCTTTATTTTATAACTTGAAAAAGTTGTTTTTGGACTACAATTTCCGGGGGTTTTGGTTGCTCGACTCTGAAAGTAACTTTTCTTAAGCTGTGAACTGAACTTTAGCTATGGCATGTGAATGCACTTCTATTGTTACTTTTATACTTAATCAATGTAATGTAATGTGGAAAATACATATCCTAAAGGCATCTGATCCCATTGGGTCTTGGAGACTAAGCAGGGTCAGCTCTTGTTAGTACTTGAATGGGAGACTGTCAGTGAATACCAGGCTGGAGGTTCTATTTCAGAGGAAGCGACTGACAGAACCACCTCTAAGTATGTTTTGCCTAAGAAAAATCTTTGACTTGCCTATGTGATTTGAGGACACATGCACACAACAAATATACAATGTGTAATATAATTTATACATGGAATTTATAAAACCTAGGGTTAAAATAATGTGCAATGTCTTCAAATTAAATTTATTTTTGGAAACAGTTTTTTGTCTCCTTCTGTGAACTTCTGTTTAGGTATTAGTTCAAGGATCAACAAATAGCAGGACTTATTTCAATCTTATTCTGGAGGAAGATGTTACTTATGGAGGTGAGATATTTTACAAGTAACTAAAGAACCTGTATTTTTTGTCTTGCAAGCTAGACATTGCTGATTATTTTAGTGCCCTGGAACTTTGCCTTAGGGAGATGCTCCACATTTTTGCTGTTTGGATAATAATTCCATCAATCTCAAAATCACATCTGCCTCTGGCATCCTCCACGGCTTTCATCTTTCTTTCTTTCTTTTATTTATTTATTTTTATTTATTTATTTATTTATTGTGTCAGAAGCAAATTAGGGGTACAGTTAGAATGTATTTTTTTAAAGTTAAAAAACTTGCCATTATACTAGATTTCCTTTGATCAGAAGCTGACCACTTGGAGTGCCTCTGGTGTCGCTGTGAGAAGGTCATCCTTTGTGCATTGGTAGGGCTCAGGCTGCATTGTAGTAATTGGTCTGTGGTTTGCACTTCTCCACACTTGCATGTCACGGACTCCACTTTGTGGCCTCATTTCTTAAGATTGGTTCTGTATCTCGTGGTGCCAGAGCACAGTCTGTTCGGTGCCTCCCAAGTCACCAAGTCTTCTGTGTGCCCTGGTGAGAGTCCCTCATCCGGTCTCAGCCACTGATTGAGGTTCTGGGGTTTTGCCTGCCACTTTGGGGACTCTCACTTGCTGAGTTGTTCCCGCAAGTATCTGCAGATCTTAGGAAACTGTTCCTTGATTTAAGGTGCTGGCATGCTGGCTGATATCTGAACATAGGATGGGCCAGAGATGTCACTGCCTTGGGCCTTTCGTTTTGTGTGTGTGTGTGTCAGAAGCTACTTGAGAAACTTCAAGATGCTTCTGGTGTGAGAGAATTGGTTATCTACAAGGATGTTGCCCAGGGGACACCCAGATGTTTTACCATCCTGTGAGAGGCTTCTCTAATGACCCCGCATGAGAAGTTGGAGCTGACAGACGGGAGCTCATTGTGCTCCCTGAATTTGAACCACCGACCTTTTGGTCAGCAGTCCTGCCACTGGGGACTCCTGGTCTTTTCATTATGGCTACTACTTCCCAACGGATGTCAGGTGGTGCAATACCGGCTAAACCATATAATTTCTCCAGTGTTGTGGAGTGTAGACATCCTGTGGTAGTGCATCATGCCTCATTAAGAACCACATCCACTGTTTTAATGTGGTGGGATGTATTCCATATTGGGCATGCATTCTCAGCAATCCAACATAACCAAAACAGGGAATGCCAGACAGGAAACAATCAGGGCCAGCTAACATCTCCCAACAAAGGAGTCCCCCAGGCAGAAAGCATCCAGGCTTTGAAGATGCAAGGCTATTCAATTCTAAACAAGCTGGCCAATGGTAACATTCACACTTACCTCCAAAAGAGAAGATTTCTTCCTCCCACCCTGGACATCATTCCACAGGCATATAAACTCCACTTACTTAGTTTCCAACAAACCTCACAACCTCTGAGGATGCCTGCAATAGATGTGGGCAAAACTCCAGGAGAGAATGCTTCTGGAACATGGCCAGACAGCCCAGAAAACTCGGTGATTCCGGCCATGAAAGCCTTTGACAACACAATAAAATTCTTCTTATCAAATATCATTGATAGTGGACTTTATAACAATTTTCTTTAAGATCACTAGAACACGTAAAACCCGCCATGTCTTTCCAAGCTCTTTCCCATTGGTCAGTGTTAATTTTTAGAATGGCCCAATACTCTTATCATGTAGGCATGGTCTCTTTGACATCCAATGAGGACCTCTTTGTGCCTTCATTGGCAGAAAAAAGGCAGAGGATAATAATAATAATAATAATAACAGCAACAACAATAAGTCACATCTGTTGGGAAGTCTGCTGACATCTGGGGCCTTGTTTTTTTCTAGGTACTTACCATGCATTTATTCTCACAAACAGTGGGTTCTTCTGTGTTATGCACCTCCCCCTTGCCAAAACCCAGGAAGGTAAGAGAACATTGTTTTTGAGCTAAAACGTAGTTCCTAATCATTCTGTGGGTTGTGGGAAGGCATTTTCTGTTATGTTTTCTGTCCTAAGGTGTTTTGTCTCAACTTTTTAATAGTGCCATTGTTTTTCAATATCACATTGGTGACAATGATGTGAATTATTCTGGATTTATATAGTTTGAATACTATTCATATGACAGAGTTATTTCTCTCACATTGTTGTACTGTGGTCCGGAATATGTGGCTATAGAGTCTTTCTGTTTTAATTATATGCAATGCCAGAAAGGTGTCATTTTTGAAAGCAAGCATTAAAAGAAATCCTGGGAAGTCTTTAAAGGCAAAGTGGGGCAACTTTTGCCCCTTCAGATCTTTTGGGATTCAAATTTCCCAGAAATCCAATCCAATGTAACCAAACTGCTTAATGAACGTATGTCCAATAGAGAACATACAGGATATCTTTTTTAAAAATCAGTGTCTACCAGTGTAAAATAGAAAAAAACCCAAATGCTTTTTTGAAAAAATACAAAACTCTCATGACTCTTTTTGACCTTGCACAGCAATTGGCAAGATGGACATCAGTGCTGCAAAAAAGGTAAGCACGAGTTCTTTCCATGTCTTATAGTTTGCGCTTTGATTTTAATGCCGCCTGCTGTGGCGTGCCTGTATCCTTTCGGTGCAATTTTTGTTGCTAATGTATTAGTTTTAATTTCCCAGATCTATATCATATTATTCTGTCTCTTGGGAAGATATTAGCCACAGTGGTTGCTCTTCCCACTTGTTCTTGAGGCAAGCCTAGGCAAATCATCTGGTCTTCATCCCTTTTCCTAAAATTCTGCAAAAAGAACTTGAATTTGCGAATGAATGAATGTCTTCTTTTGCAGCTCCAAGGCCAGGTGGAAACGTGTTTTATCCCAACAGAAGCATATCATACAATGGGCTGCCTTACCGCTCTGATGATACGTGTGGCGGATAAATTCACACTGATAATCGGGGTAAATATGAGCATCATTTGAATGGTTTTACCCAGGGAGTTAATCCCAGCTGGTTTTAAGATGTTGCCAAAGGGTTTTGTTATGTGCCTTTGAGTTCTTTCTGACTTATGGCAGCCATTAGATGAATCTATAGTGTCTTCTGCTGTAGGGTGAGCTTCGAGTGACATTTTTGGGGTAAACCTGTAACTTTCACCAGAGACAGCAGGCCTATATCTCTCTGTATAAGTCTCTTTCATGCATTACAACTATAAAACATTGGCACCGCTTCAGTTGCCATGGAACTGTGAGATTTGTAGTTTCATGCTATATTTAGAACTAGCTTGGGTACCCGGCACTGCCCAGGTTATTTGATAAACTCATTTTGTAAAATTGTAAAGTGCATAAGATTGTGGGTGAACTACAACTTACTACAACTCACATCATGCCAGGTTAACCCCGAGAAACTCCATCAGTACTTAGAAGTTTGTCATGTTGGGCAAGCTTGTTTTAAATGCATCTTCGGTGTGGTTCAGTGTACTGTCTGGCTGCAGAGTAAACTAACATTCCCACTATGGTGTGCCAAGTTTGGTCCAGATCTATTGGTGTTTGGGTTCACAGTATTCTCTGGATGTAGGTGAACTACAACTCCCCCAATCAAGATGAATTTCCCCCCAAAGACCTCCAGTATTTTTTGCTGGTCATGGGGGCTCTGTGTGCCAAGTTTGGTCCAATTCCGTCTTTGGTGGAGGTCAGACTGCTCATAGTTTGCAGGTGAACTATACATCCCAGTATCTACAACTCCAAAATGCCCAGGCCAATTACCCTCAAAACCCACCAGTATTCAAATTTGGGCATATTGGGTATGCATGCCAAGTTTGGTCCAGATCCATCCTTGTTTGTGTTCATAGTGCACCCTAGATGTAGGTGAACAACAACTCCTATAAATCCCTCAAAAGACCTCCAGTATGTTTGTTGGTCATGAGGGTTCTGTGTGCCAAGTTAGTTCCAGGTCCATCGTTGGTGGAATTCAGAGTGCTCTTAAATTACAGGTAAACTATACATCCCAGGACCTACAATGCCTCTAAATCATGTTGAATTCTCCCCAAACCTCTCTAGTATGTTCAGTTGCTGATCAATTCCTCTGTATGCTGAGAATTAGGATTTCTTTGTAACTGTTGTGAAACAACTCTGTGTTTCTGATGCACTTTATTTCTTAAAGGGTGCGGGTGAGTGTGTGATGTCTGTCTGGGAAGTGAATCCTAAAAACCATCAGATGACCCTTGAAAACGTTGTTGATTCAGCCATAATTAAAGGTATGTTCTCCTAGGCTCACACATCAGGAATGACTCCCAGGAATTGAGTTTTTCTTTGATAAAGGGACAGAATAATTTAATAATTTAGAGTGAAAAGCTAAGTCTGAGTTCTCTTGTTCTTGGTTCAAGTAAAGCCTTGGTTTTGGATTTAATCCTAGAAGTTTTGTATGTTCCTGTTCATGTCCTCCTGTTCAGGTTTTACTAGCTATACCGTTTTGCTTATGGACTTCTGCTGTACCTGCAATTTCTGGCTGTTCCTGGATCTTGTCACCTCTGGAACTTTATGAGACATTTGAATTATTGTTTAGTTATCACCTATTGCTAAATCTTTTTGGATTATATATCTTCCTTTCTTATTTCAGCTTTTTGATATGCTTTTTATGTGATTTACAATAAACTGTTTGCTTATATTCCTGGACTTGTGTGGTGCAATGGTCATAGGTGTTTCCAGGCCTAGAGTTTCTTAGGGAAGGAAGGATCTGGGGTGGCGTTTCCAGTTCCTTCTTCTGAGCTGTAGTTATTCTTTGAGAGATTCTTAGTGTTTTCTTCCATAAAAAATGGTTTTGAAACTTGGAACTGCTCCCACTTCATGGGAGATTCCTGGCACCTTAAACCTTTGTTCCTAACAGCTATTTTCTAGTCAGAAAATAAAATGAGACCATGACTCGACATTTTATATGTGGTTTTTAATCTGTTTGATAGATTGGTATGAGTTTTAATTGTTTATATGCTTAGATTATATTTTTATGAGATGTGTTTTATTGTTATCTGTGCAGCATTGAATTTTTGCCAGATTTGTAAGCCACCTTGAGCTTCCTCTCGGGTCGAGAAAGACGGGGTAGAAATGAAGTAATTAATTAATTAATGTTTGTGTTTTATGATGCTTTTCTTTTAATCTGTCTGTATGATTTTCTTCTTGGCAATTGAATGTTTTGCCTTTTATGTTGAAAACCTTCGGGGAGATAGGGCGGTTTACAAATAAAGTTATATTATTATATTATTATTTAATTGGAAACAATTATTGTTTTGCAGCTGTCAAAAGGCTACAGGTTGTCGGCAGCTTTTTGTTTGTCTTGGACAACGAGGCAAGTCTGTTTTGACTGTATTTATTTTGTTACCTCAATAGTATAAAGAGTTTTTGCTTAAAGTTAACCTCACATTGGTTCAATAGACCCTTTTGTACAAATTGCACAGAGCCCCTTGTGACAAGCCATCATCAATCCACAGTGTCTGTAACCATAGTTCCCCATTTTGTGTGGAACTGGAATCAATGATTAACAGCTGGAGAACAAGCTGGGATTTTAAAGCTACGTGAATTAACTATTTCCTACTATCTTGGCTAGTTGCATAATCCCAGTTTCCTAGTTCAGACAACACAAGAACCAGGTTGCTCGAACGCTTCCTGGTTTGGATTTTATACTTATTTACAGAAACATTTATATCTTAGTCATGTTCACCTCTTCTACAGAGACAGTGAGCCGGGTCCATTGGCATGGATGTCTTGGTTGTAGGGATGGCTGTTTCTCCTTTAAAGTTGGACAAATATTTCCCCTTATTCACCCTAATCAGTTTGCCATGGCCTTGTGACTGATCGATGATTACTTGATTCGCCGATAGAAAGGATTCCTTCCAGTAATGCAGATGTATCCTCTTGTGGGTCTTCACTATCATAAGGTACAAATCAGAGTGATATTTCTCTTTTTCCTCCTGGTAGAACGTTCTGTCCTTGTGGGACATTCACCTGACAATGATGATTTGGGACGGTCTTTTAGTGGACACCGAAGAATTCTTGCTGACTTCAGAATCTGATTTCTCAGCAGTTGCTAGGTAAAGTGGATGATTGAAATGGTAACTTCTGAGAATTATGAAAGTGTGTGCCACAGCTGCCCGGGGGAGTATCTGTATCTTGCTATCTTGCCTGTCGTGACTATTTAATGGTATAGGCTATTTGGTTGATCGCATCTCCTTGTATGAACTTGCCCAGGCCCTGAGATTCTCAGGAGAAACCCTTCTCTTTGTTCCACCTCCATTGCAAACTGATTAAGAGAGAGCTGGGTTGCAGAGGAGAAACAGGTGATGTCCTGCTATATCTCAGAGGGTAATGTGGTCCCTGGGTAGCAGGAGACAGGCGAGTTTTCAGGGCCCTGGTGCCAAAAAACACAGATCCAACATCTGGAGGAGGCCCACATTAAATGATATGGCGGGCTGAATTTGGCCCATTTGACACATGTGACCTGGAGTGTAGAAATACCCTGGTGCTGGATTGCTGAGAGTTTTCCAGGCTGTATGGCCATGTTCCAGAAGCATTCTCTCCTGATGTTTCACCCACATCTACGACAGGCATCCTCAGAGATTGTGAGGTCTGTTGGAAACTAGGCAAGTGAGGTTTATCTGTGGTGGGAGGAAAAGCTCTTGTCTGTTGGGGGCAAGTGTGAATGTTGCCATTGGCCACCTTGATTAGCATTGAATACCTAAACAACAAATGCTACTTTCAGCAAAGGACAAGAGGGATTCCCTCACGTCTGCAGGAGCCTATTGCATACCATGCAGCTGTGGCCAAGTCAACATAGGGACCTCAAAACGCAGCACATTGCCCAAACACAAATCAAGTCAGCCATAGCAGAGCACTTGATGAACCAACCTGGGCATAGCATATTATTTGAAAACACAAAAATGATGGACCACTCTAACAACCACCATGTCAAGGGTACACAGACGCCGTTGAGATCCACAAGCATGTGGACAATTTCAACAAAAAGTAGGAAGCCATGGAAATGAACAAAATCTGGCAACCAGTATTTGAAAACTCTCAAATAAATAAAGAATAACACTAAAAAAAACCAGGGGAATTCCAGACAAGAAACAATCAGTGCCAGCTAACGCCTCCCAACAAATGATTCCCCAGGCAGGAAGCAGCCAGGCTTTGAAGCTGCATAGCCATTTAATGCTAATCAAGTTGACCAATGGCAACATTCACACTTGCCTCCAACAGACAAGAGTTCTTTCTCCCACCCTGGACATTATTCCACAGATATGCTTCTGGAACATGGACAGAAAGCCCGGAAAGCTCACAGCACCCCCGTGATTCCTGCCACGAAAGCTTTCGACAACACATTATCCCAGTGGTATCAGAGGTGGCCTATGCACACCATCCAGCTAGAACTTAAATCTGTTGCTTTGTTTGATCACAACTCCAGGGACCCTCTAGCCATTCTAGATGGGGCTTTGTGATTCCATCATCCGCAAAGTAACTCATTCAAGCTCTGCCTTCCATGGGTCTTTGGGAAATACAGGCCCTTTCTCTGCACACCTTTCAAAGTGGGAGGAATTTAGCTGCTATTGGAATCATTTTAAATTCTGGCAGCTCACTTACTACTTCTGTTGACACCATTGTTGTTTGTTTGTTTTTGTTCAGACAAGGGATTGCTGATCTCAAGCTGGTTGTTTTGACAAAACCTGATGATGTCAAACAGGTATTTTGCTTTTTATCAGAACCTTCTCCAATCTATTTATTATGTTATCATACACACACACACACATTTAAAATAAAACAGTATGTTTATTTACATATATTTATTTAAATAAGATAACGTATTTGTTTCATGATAACAAAAAAGACTTGACATTTGTGAATCTGCCTGACAAAACGTAATGGCATTCCATTGCATGATTTTCTGAATTGCTCTGTTTCTTGCAGATGAGAGAGAAACAAAAATCTAGTTATCTTTGTTGAAATTCCTGATAGACTTATTTAAAATCATTTTGTAATTTAATTTAATCTGATTTTTCCAAACATATTATTTATTTTAGTATTAAGTGCTTAAATATATATTTAGCTAAACTATTAACACGAGTGTTAGGATAGGGATTTGCCTTTCTTGTGTCTTTGTATACATGTCTTTTGTCTTTTACTGTTGATGCTTGCTCCATTAATGTTTAACATTTACACAAATGACCAGCGACTGCCAGAAGTGACAGAGTTTCATCTATGCTGACAATTGTGCTATCACCGCTCCAGGGACCCTCAAGCCATTCTAGATGGGGTTTTTCTACTCCGCTGCTGAATATGCATGCCCAGTGTAAAATACATCTCACCATGTTAAAACAGTGGATGTGGCTCTTAATGAGACATGCAGCATCATCTCAGAATGTCTACATCCCACACTGCTGGAGAAATTATACTGTTTCTCAGATATTGCACCACCTAGCATCTGATGGGAAGTAGCAGCCAGCAGTGAAAGGACCATGGCATGGACATCTCCGGCCCATCCAGAGATGGATAACAGCCTGCCACGGATATCAGCCAGTATGCCAACACCTTAAATCAAGAAATAGCTTCCTAAGATCTACAGAGATACTTGCAGGAACACCTCAGCAAGTGAGAGTCCAAAAGTGGCAGGTTATAAAACATGGAACCTCAATCAGTGGCTGCGACCAGATGCGAAATTCCTTCTGGGCACACAGAAAATTGGGTGACCTGGAAGGCGCTGAACTGGCTGCACTCTGGCACCCCGAGACGCAGAGCTAGCCTTAAGAAATGGGGCCACAAAGTGGAGTCCACAACATGCGAGTGTGGAGAAGAGCAAACCACAGACCACTGACTACAATGCAGCCTGAGCCCCGCCACATGCACAATGGAGGACTTGCTTACAGCGACCCCAGAGGCACTCCAAGTGGACAGCTTCTGGTCAAAGGACATTTAGTACAATGCCAGGCTTTTAACTTTGTTTGTGGTTTCTGTATGCATTATAACTCTGTTCTCAATTTGCTTCTGAGATGATAAATGAATACTGTTGATATGGTCAGAGGACTAATCAAGAAACAAATCTGACTTGCAGATGAGGCGCATTGTCATTTTTTCGTTGCCGACTCTGCACCAGCTCTACTCTTTGAAAGTGGCACATGTGTCTTCACTGGTTCAAAGTGGAATAAATACTGTAAGTAAATGGGGGAGATCACAGGAAAGGTGGAAGGAAAAAAGACAGTATGAAAAGCAAACTCTCAGCTAGGTTTTCAAGGGACACTGCCATAATTCCTTGCCATTCACTATGCAGATGGGGGTGCAAGCCAAAACATCTGAAGAACCAGATGGAAAGGGAGCGTGAGACATTGCTGTCATAAAGGACAATATTTTGGGGAGTCAGTCATATTAATGATGCTGACCAGAACCGTAATACTTCCATAATTTCTAGCTAAATATTATTCGGGATTTCTTTCCCCCCCACCCTAAATATTGCCTCTCTTACAGGATACGATATACTTTTTGGAAGGAGGATGTGAAGATGAACAAGAGTAAGCTTGGACTTACATTGACGGTTCAATTACCGCTTTCTGTCCATTGGTTCCATTCCCTTTTTAAACCAAGAATTACTTTTCAGGTCTCCTGACGTTTCATTTCTGGTAATGAGATGCTTAACAGAAGCCTTACCTGAGAACAGGTAAGTGTGTGTGTGTGTGTAGACATAGATATACAAATGTTTGCTGTTCTAGTTAGGTGTATAAGCTTTATTTATTTATTTATTTAAACTCCACCTTTCTCCTTGAGGGGACTCAAGATGACTAACAACCACACATTTTGATCAATTTAAAACAAAGCAAATACAAAATTAAAAAGCCATTGAATAGGACTGTGTGTCTGTAAAAAAAATGTTAAAACCTTAAAACCAATTCAGAAAAGATTTTAAATTGGAGATCATTAGTTAATTGTGCTCTCTGTTGTCTCTTTCTTTAGACTGAGCCGTTTACTTCACAAGCGCAAGTTTGCCGAAGCAGAGAGTTTTGCCATTCAGTTTGGACTGGACCCAGAGGTATTTTATCTGCAGAGGTTTCTTGCCACTGCAGAGTTTGTGATAAGCATCTCTGCTTATTCTAACACATTCATGGATAAATCAGAGATCTAGAGAGTTCTTTTGTGTCCCAAATGAGCTGCAGTATAGGAAGGCAGCTCTTTTATCCCTACTTTGCTCTTCCTGCTATTGCAGCTGCTAGATAAATCCGAAGCAACTTATTTCACATGTTTCCTAAACACCATCCTGGATGGCTGTTTCCTTTACATGCCAGAATGATAAACCAAGGTTTATTATATTACAGATCTTGGCTTTTGGGGTAAGAACAAATTAGGCTTCTCCTTTCAGATGACATGTTAGGAGAGGGTGGGTAACAACAATAATACATTTTATTTATTATAAATAAACCACTCTTTATTAGCTTAGTTGACATAGTAGCAGGAAGGAGTAAAATGGAAACAGATTGTATAATAATAACTCATGAATAATAACCGTTTCCCTGAACATAAGACCTAATTAGAAAATAAGCCCTAGCCTGATTTTTCTTCAGGATGCTTGTAATGTAAGTCCTACCCCAAAAAGAAGTCCCAAGTAAGATCGATGAAATAACGAACACGGAATGGCTTAGACAATGCAAATGGATAAGGAATTGATCTGGAAGACATGGTTGTTTTTAGTTTTAATGGTTTTATACATATTTTATTATTTGATATTAAATGCTTTTAATTGATGTAAGTATGTATGTTGTGGCATCGTATTGTTGCCAGTTGTACACCGCCTTGAGTTGCCTCTGGGCTGAGAAAGGCGGGATAGAAATGCTGTAAATAAATAAATAACATTTACTATTTATTTATTTACAACATTTATACTTGGCTCTATCTCATCCCGAAGGGGACTCAAAGTGGGTTCCAAATTGGCAACAATTAAATGTCATACAGGCAAATATACAAATACAATAAACGCATACCTTAAAATCCATAAAAATTAAAAAAATCTACATCAGTACATTCAAATCAAGTATTAAAACCACACAAATCCAAAATTATAGTCCAGGAGGCATTCCAGTCGTGTTGTACTTATGTCATATCTGCCTATTGCACGATAACTCTCCAAAGGCTTGATCCCACAGCCAGGTTTTTAATTCCTTTCTAAGGGTCAGGAGGGAGGAAGCGGATCTGATATTTCTGGGGAGGGAGTTCCATGGCCGAGGTGCCACCACTGAGAAGGCCCTGTCCCATCCCTGCCAATTGCACCTGCAAAGAAGGTAGACCGGGAACAGGGCCTCCTCAGAAGATCTTTACTTCCGAGGTGGTTCTTAGGGGGAGATACGTTCTGACAGGTAAGCTGGGCCAGAACCATTTAGGGTTTCATAAGCTAAAGGCAGCACTTTGAATTGTGCTCGGTAGCAGACTATCAGTCAGTGGAGCTGACGTAACATGAAGGTTGTGTGCTCCCTGTACCTTGCTCCGGTGAGGAACCTGGCTCCCCCCCCATTGGACCACTTGAAGCTTCCGAACAGTCTTGAAAGGCAACCCCACGTAGACTGTGTGTCAGTGGTCTATTTGAGATGTAACAAGAGCCTGGACCACTGTGACCAAGTCTGGCTTCCCAAAGTACGGACGCAACTAATGCACACGTTTTAATTGTGCAAAACCTCCCCTGGCCACTGCCGAGACCTGGGGTTCCAGGCTCAGTGATGATCCCAGGAGAACTCTCAAGCTGCAGACCTGTGTCTTCAAGGGGAGTGTAACCCCATCCAGCACAGGCTGGAACCCTATATCCTGTTTGGCCTTGCGACTGGCCAGGAGTACCTCTTGTCTTGTCTGGATTCAGTTTCAATTTGTTCACCCTCATCCAGACCGCCATAGCTTCCAAGCACTGGTTCAGGACCTGAACAGCCTCCTTAGCAACAGATGGAAAGGAATGATAGAGTTGAATGTCATCTGTGTACAGATGACACCAAACTCCAAAACTCTGGATGGTCTCCCCCAGCGGCTTCATGTAGATGTTAAACAACATGGGGGACAGTACTGAACCCTGTGAGACCTCACAGAACAAAGGCTGCGGGGTCAAGCAGGTGTCCCCCAACAACTACTTCTGAGAGCGACCCTCCAGGAAGGACTGGAGCTACAGCAGAACAATGCCTCTGAGCCCGATTTCCACAAGCCCGATTTCCACGAGGTGTCATTTCCACAATGATCCCTCTCCTCCAAGGGGAGGGCTGTTTCTCAGACTCCAGGCAGAAAGGGTAGAGCAGGTGTGCTCAGTGCATGACAGCGTGGTGTGCGGGCGAGGGTTAGTGTGTGAGGCTGGAGGGAGGCTTGTGCCAGTGAGGCCCTTTAAGGCATAGCGATTCTGTGTGGGAAGTTTGGCTCAATTCTATCATTGGTGGAGTTCAGAATGCTCTTTGATTGTAGATGAACTATAATCCAGCAACTACAACCCCAAATGTCAAAGTCTATTTTCCCCAAACCACCATTTGGGCATATTGAGTATTTGTGCCAGTTTGGTCCAGATCCATCATTGTTTGAGTACAGTGCTCTCTGGTTGTAGGTGAACTACAACTCCCAAACTCAAAGTCAATACCCACCAAACCTTTTCAGTATTTTCTGTTGGTCATGGGAGTTCTGTCTGCCAAGTTTGGTTCAATTCCATCATTGGTTGAGTTCAGAATAATAATAATATAATAATAAAAAACTTTATTTGTATCCCGCCACAAGGGGACTCAGGGCGGCTCACATGAGGCCATGCACATCGATACAGTAAACACAATATAACACAAGAGCACAACATGAAATCAGAAAATAAAATAACTTAAAATACAAAACCAATGTAAATAAAACTAACACAACAATATGAAATCAAAACATTAAGACACTAAAGATAATCACTGTGGGCATGGCCAAATTCAAAGATTATTATTTTTTAAATTTAAAACATTGGGAGATAGAGCAATGTAAAGTATCAGGGAGGGGATCTGGGGGATGGGGTAGGATTTAATTGCACAACCAAAAAATAAAGTGCTTCTGAGGGCATTTTATGCAGAGTTTGGTCAGGGATTATCATACATTCAGTCATTGAAGGCACATTCGAACAGCTAAGTTTTCAGGCTCCTCCTGAAGATTTCCAGGGTGGGGGCTTTCCTGATATCTCTGGGGAGGGAATTCCAGAGTCGAGGGGCCACCACAGAGAAGGCCCTCTCTCTCATCCCCACAAGTCTCAATTGCGATAAGGGCGGGAGCGAGAGAAGGGCCTCTCCGGAAGATCGAAGAGGTCGCATTGGTTCATAGATGGAAATGCGGTTGCGCAGGTAGGCAGGTCCGAAACCTTTCAGGGCTTTGTAGGTCAAAACATGCACCTTGAATTGGGACTGGAAAATAAATGGCAGCCAGTGGAGCTCCTTAAACAGGGGGATTTACTGCTCACTGTAAGTCGCTCCAGTTAGTAATCTGGCTGCCGCCCATTGGACCAGTTGGAATTTCCGGACCATCTTCAAGGGCAGGCCCACATAGAGCGCATTACAATAGTCCAATCTAGAGTTAACTAAGGTGTGGACGTCTGTGGCCAAATCCGACTTCACAAGGTACAGTCACAGCTGGCGCACAAGCTTCAATTGTGCAAAAGCCCTTCCAGCCACCGCCGACGTGTGGGCTTCAAGCGTTAGTGCTACGATTGACCTGGAGGACCTCTGTCTTGTCAGGTTGATCCCCAGCTTATTCGTCCTCATCCAGACCGTCACAGCGGTCAGGCACTCATCCAGCACCCGAGGGGCTTCCTTGGAATTAGGTGGAAAGGAGTAGTAGAGTTGAGTGTCATCTGCATAGAGATGGCACCCGACTCCAAAATTTGATGACCTCTCCCAGTGGTTTCATGTAGATATTAAAAAGCATGTGGGACAGAATGGATCCTTGCAGGACCCCACAGTTCAACGGCCAGGGGTCTGAGCAGGTGTCCCCCAGCTTCACCATCTGGGAACGACCCTCCAGAAAGGACCGGAGCCACGATAGAGCTGTGCCCCCGAGACGCATCCCAGAGAGCCGGCCCAGAAGGATACCATGGTCAATGGTATTGAAAGCCACTGAGATGTCCAAGAGAACCAGCAGGGTCACACTCCCCCTGTCCAGCTCCCTGCGGAGGTCATCCACCAAGGCGACCAAAGCCATCTTTGTACCGTTACCAAGCCTAAACCCAGACTGTGGCTGATATAGAAAATCAGTGTCCTCTAGGAATCCCTGGAGCTGCGAGGCGACCACCCGCTCCAGCACCTTGCCCAAGAAAGGAAGGTTAGAGATTGGCCTGTAGTTATTCAGAACCGTGGGGTCAAGGGAGGTCTTCTTCAGGATTGATCTCACCACTGCCTGCTTCAGACCAGATGGAAATTTCCCCTGAGCCAAAGGTGCATTTATAATCGGCACAAACCAATCTAATAACCCACCTCTGGCCACTTTGATTAGCCAGGAAGGACAAGGGTCCAGAGCCGATGTGGTCGCTCTCACAGCCCCCAGGACCCCATCCACGTCATCAGGACGAACAAGCCGGAAAGAATCTCACAAGATCGAACCGACAGATGCCTTGGTTACCTCTTCTGACATTGTATTTAAACTGGAGTCCAGCTCGAGGCGAATCTGAGTGACTTTATCTGCAAAATGGTGCGCGAACTCGCAGCACCGAGTTGTTGAGTTATCAAGGAGCTCCCCCCCCTCAGGAGGGTGGAGAAGCTCTCCAACAACCTGGAACAACTCAGAGGGTCTATTAAATGCAGATGCTATGTGGGCAGTCAAGAAGGTCCTAATTGAGGCTCTAGCTGTTGCACCTCAGAACCTAGCAGGGCCCCTGAATCACACAACACAGGCTGGTGCAAAATCAATAAGTTTATTTAGAATAAAAGATAGAATAGTTCAAGAAGATGAATGTAAAAATAGTCCATGGAATGAAGTATGAATAGAATTGTTTCAAAGTTCCAAGCATAAAGGCTTAAGTCCAAAGAAGGCAAAATCGTTATGGCAAAACAAAGTTCTCCTGAAGCAGGCTGCTCCGGCGACCGAAACAAGGCTCCGGGGAGGCAACCACAACTGTGGCAAAACAAGGCTTGAATCCGAACCGTTTCCAACGGTTCCCTGGAAACTTGGCAGAAAGACGTGGACGAAACTAAACGTGACTTCAGATCTAATTCCCAGTCCAAAAATCATGGCTAATATAGAAGCTAAGAGAATAGATGAAAGCAACACAACAATATTATGAATCACAAAGATATTTTTTATCACAATCAAGCAGATTTAGAATGAACTTATGTTTTTGATTTTTGAAACACAAGACCATTGAGTCTGCTTGATTGTGATAAAAATATCTTTGTGATTCATAATATTGTTGTGTTGGTTTCATCTATTCTCTCTGTTGTAATACAGCCCCAATCTATTAATATAGAAGCTAATCCCGGGGTACCCATCTCACCCCCTTTCGCAAGCTCCATCTTCTCCTGGAATTTCTGATAGAAGACCTATCAAACACCTGCTCATTACCAGGACCAGCTGCACCATTATCAGGATGAGACTCATCCAGCTCCCCTTCTCCCACCGCTTCATCTGGGAAGGGAGTCGGTATCCGCTCCTGAGAACCTAACCCTCCAGGTCGTTCATCATCAGAGCTGAAATCCTCCTCCATACTTTCCTCTATGAACTCACTTTCTGTTTGATATCTCTCCAGCCAGTCATTATCCCATCGCAAGCTCTCATTAGATGATTCATACCCATCCAGCCATCCTTCTTCACTGGGCCCCGGGTCATCTAGTCCAGCCCCACCTTGCCCTGGATCAACTGGCATTTGTCTGGGTACCCCCGGGACCCCCAGGGGCTGACCCACACCACTAGGCTGGAATACCACACTATCTCCCTCCTCAGGGCCCCTTCTAGGCTGCCCGCGTGGACGGGGCTTCGTGGGACAGGCTCAATGAAAACGAGCTACTCAGTCTGGAGCATGTACATCTTTAGCGTTAACCCAAGCCCACTCTTCCGGCCCGTAGCCAGTCCAATCCACAAGATATTGTAACTTAGGGAGCGTCCAAAATCTCTTTCACCTCAAATTCTTCTTCGCCTTCCCGCATCACCGTTGGAGGGGGTGGTGTGACAACATCTGGCCGAACCCCATTAGCTGGATGAAGCAAGGAACGATGAAACACAGGATGAATTCGCATTCCTTTTGGAAGCTGTAACTTGAAAGCCACTGGATTAATCCTTGCTTCTACCCGATAAGGTCCTAAAAACCGTGCGTCCAGTTTGCGGCATGGCCTTTGGAGGGGTAGATGCTTGGTAGATAGCCACACTCGATCACCAACTTGAATGCTGGGCCCCTCTTGGCGATGTTGGTCTGCCACCCTTTTGTAATCCTCTTTGGCTTTTTTGAGCTGGGCTTGCAGTATCTATATATATAAAGGAAGAGCCGTCATGGAAAGACCGTCCCAAACAGAGAAACCTTACAACGCAGAGACACCAAACTTGCCAACATAAATAGGCCTCAGACAAGGTACGTTTGTAGCAAAGAAACTTTCCCCCCCAAAACCTAAAAGACCCCCAAAACAACGAGTAAAAAAACCTACATTTCCCAGCATCCTCTGGGGCTGCCAACGACTCTCCCAGCCTCTACATTCTGACAACATGATTGGCTGCCAATAAGGGCGGATTTGCATAACTCCTGTACTGGCCAGCCAACATGAACATTCCGATCCATAACAAACTGTCAGAGGAGGATAAGGCAAAGGGCTGAGGCACAAACACCCAATTCACTTCCCACAGAAAATTTACACCCCTACAAATCACAGACCACGCCCAAAATTGACAGTAAGGCTTCATTAACTTAATTTCCCTGACTAGGCCTCACTTAATGGAATGCTGTTTACGCTCTGAATTGACAGTAAGGCTTCATTAACTTGATTCTCCCGACTAGCCCTCAGCTCATTGGACATTGTGTATGGCCTGAATTGACAGTAAGGCTTCATTAACTTGCTGTTCCTAACTAGGCCTCAGCTCATGGGACATTGTGTATGGTCTGAATTTACAGTAACCTACCTTGGCACACAAAGCCCCTATGACCCACGCTACATTCTACTACAGTTTGGAGGAGGGTGGACCATGGATTATGGGACTTGAAGTACCTCCATGGATAATGGGATTTGTAGTACTTCAAAACCCATCATTCCCCACAGACCACTGTGTCCAAGAACCAAGACCGATAAAGACCAAACTTGGCAAACAATGCACCCCATGACCCACACTCCATCCGACTGCAGGTTAGAAGAGGACACACCATGGATAATGGGATTTCAAGTACCTCCACTCACTTCCAAAGTAACCCCAGCCACACACGCATCAACCTCTACATCAACACAGCAGACGGAAAGACAAAAAACATTGTATATCCACAAGCTATGCAGAACGCCAGCAACACCACACAACAACAACTCCACAGGACTCCAACATCCCACCCACCAAAACAACCCACAACAACACAGCCATGACCCCAACAACACCATAACTAACAACATTTTGGAGATTCCTCGCATCTCCAAAATAGGGCACAGCAACGCGTGCCGGGTACAGCTAGTTTCTTATACTGCAGTTAATTCCTGTTGCCAGTCCTCAGCTGCAGGTACTTCTTCGGATTTGACCACCTCCGGATAGAATCTGGGATGATATCCATAATTTGCAAAGAAAGGCGTCTCCTTGGTAGAACCCTGGGTCGAATTATTATAAGCAAATTCCGCCAACGATAACAATGAGGTCCAATTATCCTGTTGATAATTCACATAACAACGTAGGTATTGTTCTAAGGTTGCATTGGTCCTTTCTGTTTGGCCATCAGTCTGGGGATGATGAGCCGAAGACATCTTGGCCTCAATCCCCAGCAACTTTTGTACAGCCTTACAGAATTGTGACTTGAACTGACTGCCTCGATCTGTGACCAAACTCTGCGGCAACCTATGGGTGCGAAATACATGTTTTACAAACAAATCTGCAGTCTCTTTGGCTGTAGGCACCCCTTCACAAGGAGTAAAATGGGCCATCTTGGTAAACAAATCCACCACCACTAACACCGAAGTATAGCCCTGAGATGCCGGCAAGTCCGTGATGAAGTCGGCTGAAATCACTTCCCATGGGCGGTGAGGAGTTGGTAGTGGTTGTAGCAACCCCGCCGGCTTCCCCACTTGGTGCTTGGCCCTCTGACAGACAGGACAAGTGAATATATATTTCTCTACATCACGGCGTATCTTGGGCCACCAAAAGTCCCTCAGCACCAATTGCATGGTTTTAAACAGACCAAAATGTCCCGCTGGTCAGCTATCATGGCATAGTTGGAGAATCTCTTCTCGCTCCAGCCTGGGGGATACATACACTTGGGTGCGCCTACACAACAGATCATCTTTGACACGAAAAGGGAATTGCTCACCTTTTACCAACTGTTCTTGGACCCATAAGTCCGCATTCTGGCGGATCCGCATCCTTTTGATTAGTGTGCTTCGCTCCAGAGGCTTGACTGGGAGAGTCTTCTTTTCCCTTCTGATCCTCTGTGGCTTAAGCGGCTCAGCGGCGGTCGCGAAGTTTTCACTCCGCAGCAATTGGGAATCGGCAGATCCTTCTTGTCCCCGCGTATATTCAGGCTTCCTGGATAGAGCATCGGCCTGCTTGGTCTGAGTGGGAGGAACATAATGGATCCTGAAGTGAAAACGCTAGAAGAACAAGGCCCAACGCTGCTGTCTCTGGTTTAGCTTCCGTGCTGTCTTTAAATGTTCTAGATTCCGGTGATCCGTGTGTACTTCTACCGGATAACGGCTTCCCTCAAGCTAGTGGCACCATACTTCAAACGCCATTTTTATGCCCAACAGCTTCTTTTCCCAGATAGTATAGTTCCTCTCTGGGGCTGTCAACTGTCTAGAATAGTAAGCGCAGGGTAACAGGTCCTTGCCCTTGGGTTGAAGTAACACTGCTCCAATCGCTACATCTGAGGCGTCCGCCTGCACTACAAACAGGGTTTGTGGGTCAGGATGCTGCAATATTGGTTGGGAGGTGAATAACTTCTTGAGTCGTTGAAATCCCTTATCCGCCTCAGGAGTCCAACGGAATGCAGCCTTTCCTCTTAAACACTGCGTGATGGGGTCTGCCCACTTGGCAAAGTCCGGGATAAACTTACGGTAGTTATTGGCAAATCCCATGAACCTCTGAATGTTCTTTTTTGTACTGGGTGCCTTCCACTGCACCACCGTCTCCACTTTAGAGGTGTCCATGGCTATGCCCTGTGTGGAAAGACGATAGCCCAGGAAATCCACTGTGGTGAGATCAAACGCACATTTTTCCAACTTAGCATATAGTCCATGATCTCGCAACCTTTGCAACACCTCCCTAACGTGTTGGTTGGGAGACTTGATCTGGAGAAAAGATTAATAAATCATCTAAATATATAAGCAAACAATGATCCAGCAAGTCCCGGAAAATGTCATTCATGAAATGCTGGAAAGTGGCTGGAGCGTTGCACAAACCGGGACTGGATCCATTCACTCGCCCCCGTAGGAGAAGTTGTGGCTTCCCTTTCATGGTTGGAGCAGTTTTGGACTCACCTCCAATTCCTTTGGATTACCGTTGATATTTTTGGTTTTGATTGAATTGACGTAGAGAACCTTCACCAGACCTGAATTGAAAAGACCGCGCTACCTGACTGGAACTTGGAATTTTCCATGACTGTTTATACCGGATTATACAAATGCCTCCTTTGAGCAGTGTGAGAACACTTTAAAAAAACTGGCACCTTAAATGTTGCCAGACCAAAACTTTGGATTATAAAACCTTGTGTGACCACGCCACCGGACTGGGACATTTAATATTCTAGGACTGCTTGTACCGGATTATATAGGTGACGCCCATGAGTAGCGTGAGTACGTACTATGAACGAGCATTTGATCTGTATGGAATCGGCATAGAGGTGCCCTCTCTCCTTTACCGTGTATTTTGTATTATATGTATTGTAACTATTATATTGTGTGATATACTCACTTGAGATTATATGACTGTATTATACTCTTTAGAATTCCCCTTTGTTTGTTTATAGCTACGGAGCGTAGAGTAGCTCAATTTAGTTGTGTTAGTAACTATAAATCCCAACAACTACAACTCCCAAATGACAAAATCAATCGCCCCCAACCCCACCGGTATTCAAATGTGGGCGTATCAGGTATTTGTGCCAAATTTGGTCCAGTGAATGAAAATACATCCTGCATATCAGATATTTACAATACGATTCATAGCAGTAGCAAAATTACAGTTATGAAATAGCAACAAAAATAATTTTATGGTTGGGGGTCACCACAACATGAGGAACTGAATTAAGGGGTCGCGGCATGAGGAAGGTTGAGAAACACTCTACTAAGGAGACCAAGGCTGTTTCAGTTCCTGTAGCACAGCAGTTCTCGTTCGTGCCTGGAGGGCAAGGAATAGGTTCTGGGGTTCCTTTAGCATTAGGGCCTGCAGCAGCAGAGGTGGATTCGGAGGATGAGCTAGATGACTCGGGTGAAGCGCAGGGCCCTTCGGATGGGCCGCAGTCTCCCACAGAGAGCTTGGCATGGGATGAAATGTTGTTTGGGCCCAGCTTAGATTCCGATCACCAGGTGGAGATGGGAAGCAGCGAAGGGAGTTATGAGCACCCCGGTGGGAGGAATTCCCAGGAGCCCGAGAATGTAAACATGGACGAATCCGAGTGGGAAAGTGCCAGGGAGGAAAGTTCTCAGGAAGATAGCGACACAGCTGCCGAGAGGCAAGGTCGCTCCTTCGATAGGAGACAAGACATCGAGTCTAGCAGGAGGGCTTGGTCGAGGGTCCTAGACCGACCGAGGTCCGTGAGCAGAGATTGGAGACGAAGGAGCCTAGAGCGTCGCGGACCTCGGCCGACGGATTAAGTATAGGGTCCGTGGGAACGCATCCTCAGTTCTCCGGCCACGTCTACCCTGAATTGGCGCGAAGCGGAGTGGGACCACAAGCCAGCAGTGGTCATCAAGCCTTGCCTTGGATTTGCCTTGTTTCTTGAGCCGCAGCGGTTTGCGGAACCTTGCCCTGTTTCCTGATTCGCATTGAATTGCGGAGCCTTGCCCTGTTTCCTGATTCGCATTGAATTGCGGAGCCTTGCCACGCTTCCAGTTTATTTGCTACGTTACTTTGGACTACTTGCTTATTACCTTTTGGACACTTGCATATTATTGGACTATTTACTCTTTGGAACTGTTTTCATACTCAATAAAGTAGTTAGCCTTCAGTACGTCTCTGTGTGTGTGTTTAAGGGGCCCGCCAGGTCCGTGATCGTGACAGTTCCATGGCCTGCTCATCAGCCAGAAGGACCTATTCACCGATAGTACATCCATTGCAACAGACGACAGACATATTGAATTGTAAAATAATAATATTCATATATAATGAAATATAAATAAATAATATTGTTGGCAGTAATATTGAAAATAGACAATAATATAAATTTTGGATAGTTATGACAATGTCTCAGAAAAGATTACATAACTGTATTTGAATGCATTAATACAAGTAGATGTTTGTTTGTGGTAAAATATTACATCCCCTGGAAAAAAAGCCATTTTTAGGAGGAAAAATCAATATAAATCTGGTTTTATTTTCGTGGAAATACAGAATCAGAAATTGACCAGAATATTGAGTTTACCGAATGTACAAATACAGCTATGCCCTTTAGTGGTAGGAACTCTCTATCGTAGAGTTTGGTTTTCTAAACTATATTTCAGGGATAAATACACAAATGTTGCATATTTCATTCTGAAGATAACAAATACCTCCACCTCTATTCTAGATAAAATTTGTGTTTTAGATGAGAAATAATTACTTTTTCCTATGGGTAATGTGCTTTAAAAAACCCAGGTTGTCCACAAAGTGAAATGGAGCTCCCTTGTGAAGGACTTGGCTATTGAATCTGCTGGGGATGTCAAACCGTTGGCCTATTTGACGCTTGTGGCTCAAGCCAAAGAAACCCTCAATAATATAAAGGTAGGCATCTACTCTTGATTTGCTTGGCTTATGTGTTTGACCAACCTATTTGGAAGATTAAACATTTTTTCTTCCCCATTTTCCCTTTCTTCTGAATAGGATAGCCACTTTGTGGTGGAGAGTTGTATCCATACCCTGTGGCCGACCTATGCGATTGCTCAGGAAATGTTGGACTACGCTCAAAGTAGGGTAGGTTTCAATGTACGCTTTAGTCTGATTTGGAGCTTAAACTAGTTTGACTCCATCTATGTTTCTAGTTTTCACACAATTTGCTAGTAAATACACTTATGTTGTATTCTTTGAGACCATAGACATTACAATGCCTGTTGGATTGTAAATTAAAGTAGTATTTTTTTATTAAATAAATATTTTAAAATTCCAAAATATTTAGAACATTATACAATTGTCTTATCCCATAATCTATACCCTAAACCCTCCCATTACTCATATAACTTTATTTTTAAAAAGTCGCCTCAAACCCCTCCAGTAGGTTAAGTTAGTCATCGAGGTTCTGTGCCAAATTTGTCCAGGTTTCATCATTGGTGGAGGTCACCGTTTCTCTGGTTGTGGGTGAACTACAACTTCCAGAAAAGAAGGTTGGTTCCCCCTAAACCCCTCCAGTAATCAAATTTCGGCATATCAGGTATGTGTGCCAAGTTTGGTCAAGATCGCTCAGTGTTTGGGGTTCACAGTGCTCTCTGGATGTGAACTGCAACTCCCTAAATCAAGGTGAATTTTCCCCAAAGACCTCCAGTATTTTTTGCTGGTCATGGGGGCTCTATATGCCAAGTTTGGTCCAATTCCATCTTTGGTGGAGTTCAGAGTGCTCTTGGATTGCAGGTGAACTGTAAATCCCAGTACCTACAACTCCAAAATGCCCAGGCCAATTCCCCTCAAAACCCACCAGTATTCAAATTTGGGCATATTGGGTATGCATGCCAAGTTTAGTCCAGATCCATCCTTGTTTGGGTTCATACTGCGCTCTGGATGTAGGTGAACTACTACAACTATAAATCCTTCCAAAGATCTCCAGTATGTTTTGTTGGCCATAGGGGTTCTGTGTGCCAGGTTAGTTCCAGGGCCATTGTTGGTGGAGTTCAGAGTACTCTTAGATTGCAGGTGAACTATACATCCCAGCACCTACAATGCCTATAAATCATGTTGAATTCTCCCCAAACCTCTCTAGCATGTTCAGTTACTGATCAATTCCTCTGTTTGCTGTGTGCCATAGAAACGAATAGGAAAGGGTTAGGGGAGAGTCAATGGGTCATACAAATTTCACACCAGTGGAGAGAGTAAGAAACACTGGGATGTCTGTGGTGGAGGAAACCCATAAAATCTAGGATGAAATTGTCCCCATATGAAAGCCTTAACTTGGGTGGTGGGCAGAATAGCGTTTGTGGAGGATATTTTCAGGGCTCTTGTACATGTTCATGGCACTCACTATAACTTGGAATGTTATTGGAGGGAGGGCCATTGGTGTGTCCTGAGTAGTGTGGGCTATAGCTGTTTGTGGAGGCAGGAGCTTGTCTGTGTATGTGGACACCCCAGCCCCACACACTCATACATATTTTCACTTTTATTATGTGTGTAGATTTGCTATAGTATTGATTGATACTTTTCTTTTTTATTTAATTGGGTTCAAATTCAAGTGGCATTTCATGTTCTCGTTTCAGACCTTGAAGAGAGATGATGCAAGTCCTGCCCTGCTTTTGACTGAGGATTCGCAGCTTGACACAGGGGTAACAACACTAAACTGATGCTGACCTTGATATTATGGGATTTGGCTGAGAAAGGAGAGGTCAGGTCTTGCCTTTCCCTGGTCTCTGGCTATGTACAGAGTGAAGTACATGTTTTATATATTTGTCTCACACGTAATGGATAACATATGGGAGACATCTGAAGATTAAGCTTCTGCAGAGATAGCAAGGGGGAAATGCATAGGCACCAGTCAAGGTTGTAAGAGAAGGGGAAGAATTCTCTAGAGAGAGATGCCCAGAAATTTGGTGCTGCCAGAGTTCGGAAAACTAACTTTTTTCCTTAAGACCTGGCACTAACCCTCCTGATGATATGTAGCAAGGACAGGTAGTGATTCAGAAAGGAAAAACATGCTAGCCTTTTGGCTTACTTTTCATCTGGATTTAACGTTTGCAGATATGTCTTGTAAAATAAGTCTTTATGTCCTTCTATAGGTACTGCGGGCACAAACAAAGCTGGTGACATTTTGTGGTGTGTTTGGGTGTGAGAAATTCAGGTTGGCCTTGTTCCTTTTTTAATATGTGTGTGTATACATGCATAAACGAAGATTTTATCAAACAATGGCTTCTTTTTCTTCTTCGTTTTCTTCTTGTTACTAGCATTGCCTGGGTTATTTGAAAAAGTCATTTTAAAATATTCTACAAAATGCATAAGGTTGTGGATTAGGTACAACTGCCAGCTTAACCCTGAGAAACTTCATCATTACTTAAAGTTTGTTATATTGGGCAAGTTTGTTGTAGTTGTGTCATTGGTCGAGTTCAGTGTGCTCTCTGGCTGTAAGGTAAACTACAATTCCCACGATGGTGAGTCAGTCATGAGGGTTCTGTTTGCTAAGTTTGATCCAGGTCTATCATTGGTGGCTGTTATAGTTTCTCTGGTTGTGGGTCAACTACAACTCCCAGTAAAAAAGGTCAGATCCCCCCAAACTCCTCCAGTAATCAAATTTTAATATATCAGGTATTGGTGCCTAGTTTGGTCCAGATCCATCAGTGTTTGGGTTTACAGTGCTCTCTGGGTGTAGGTGAACAATGTATCCTATAAATCTCTGCAAAGACCTCCAGTATTTTTTCTTGGTCATGGTGGTTCTGTGTGCCGAGTTAGTTCCAGGGCCATCGTTGGTGGAGTTCAGAGTGCAGTTCTTAGGTTACAGGTGAACTATGTATCCCAGAACCCACAACTCCTATAAATCATGGTGAAGTCTCCTCAAACCTCAGTTCAGTTGCTAATCAAGTCCTGTTTGCTGTGTGCGATAGAAAAGCATCGGAAAGGGTTAAGGGAGAGGCAGTGGGCAGGGTTATGCAAATTCTACACTAATGCCGAGAGTTAGAAACACTGGGTTGTCTGTGGTGGAGGAAACACATAAAATCTGGGATGAAATGGTTCTCGTATGATAGCCTTCACTTCGGTGGTGGGCAGTATGGTGTTTGTGGAGGACACTGGCAAGGCTCTTGTACATGTTCATGGCACTCACAATAACCTGCAGTGTCATTGGAGGGAGAGCCATTCGTGTCTCCTGAGTGGTGGGCGCTATAGCTGTTTGTGGAGGCAGGAACCTGTTGTGGACACCCCAGCCACACAAACACATAAAGATTTTCACTTTTATTATGTGTATAGATTATTATTATTAATAGTAGTAATAAGATGTATATGAATACAATTCCGATTCTGCCACCACACTTTATGAGGCGGTGCTTCTATAAAGGTAGTTATAAGGATTTGACATTTTTGCCCTTCCCATGAAAATGAAAGGTGCTATGCAGCGATGTGCAGACGTTGAGGTTTATCCAAAGAACAATTCTGATATATGTGGCTTTTGTATTCATTGAAATCCATTTGATTCATACACAACCCTCTTTTATAACTCTTCATTAACCAAGTAGCTGTGAAGCCTCACCTAAAGATTGCAATACCAAGAATTGCAATATCAATATCAGCCTTGTTGGCAATGTTTTCAAAGAGACCTACTATTCTGTGCCTTGTTTTCATGTCTGGAATGTCTGTCTCCCAATCCCAAACCCTTGTGCTCCTAGTGGAATGGCTTGGCTGGAGTTTCTGCACAATGAGGACATCTTCAAGGATGTCCTTCTGTGGCTAAAAGAAGGCAACCTCTACTCTGCACAGTACATCTGGCTACGACACCAGGTAACACACTTGATATATCTTCTTGAACAGCTCCTCTTGTACCTTGTAACGCTGCTCCTGATGCTTCTTGCTTCTGAAATATCTAGAATATGCTACATTCCAATCAGAAGGTCCATTCGTCTAGGGCCTGGTTATGCCACTTCCCCCAGTATTGATTGTAACCTGCATCTCTCCAAAAACCTTGGATTTATCTCCTTTTCCTAAACCTTTAGAAAAGAATGTTCCTTTTCTTTTTTATAATTTAAAAATATTTTTTCTGATATATTTATTTTAAACATAATACAATTGTTGTATCTCACCTTCTATTCCCAGATCTATATCCTGCAATCCTCCAATTACTTACACAGCATTATAAGAATACAGCACTGTCAATTCAATTCCTTCTACATTGTTCTCCTTCTATCTGTTACATATCATCATTGTAATGTGCTCATTGATTATTCAACCACAATCTTTCTTGGATGTTTGGTAGTTTAAAATTGCCATGGCTTTTTACACATGAAGTTAAAAAATGTCTTCCAAGTTCTATCAAATAGCTCTTCTTTCAATTCACCTTTTGCTGATCTTTATGTTGTAGGCTCCTTTATGCCTGAGGCTCCTGAGGCTGATGGGTTCACTGATGATTTAGAGAGGATTGTGGGATTGCCTATGAGATTAACTGGGGTCGAAGTGATGAAAATTCAGGTGAATGCTACTTCTCTCTGAGAAATCTGACTCAGAAAGTAAAGGGCTTCAAGGTCAGTCTGAGGAGCTAGAAACTGCAGCATTAGATGAGGAGTTGGCTGAAGAGTTAAGTGATACAGAAGGCTCTCAGGAAAAAACACCTGGAGCTACTGAGATTCTCTTTCGTGATCATCTGCGAATACGTACCCTTGCAATATCTGTGGACACACAGAGCAAACCGGAACCTTCTGGAAGATAAAAAGAAACATTTAATGGTAGCCCCACCCCTCCATATATAAGCTCCCTCAGAGGAGCCACCCCCTCACTTCTCTTATTCCGCACAAAGCAATAGGAGAACCTTCATCTACTCAGACTGCTCATAGGTATTGATTTGTTTGGACTTTGACCTTGGCTTGGACTTGACTACTCTCTCTCTTATCCTACTGGACTATCTGAACTATCTGGCTTGATCCGGTCTGTCTGACTTCTCTGGTATGGCTACCACATCCTTCAAAAAGTGTGGTCAGTGCCCTAATGTCTTGCCTGACACTGACGGGCATCTGCTGTGTCTGGTCTGCCTGGGTGAGGGTCACCTTTCTAGGTCCTGTCAAATCTGCAGGTCCTTTACCACCCAGACCAGAAAAAATAGAGAGGCCAGGCTCAGAATGGCACTCTATGAGAAGTCACTGCTCCCCATGCAGCCTCCTCTCCTGGATGCCGACCTTTTGCCAGCGGTCGATGTGCCGGCCTTGACCCCCCCCCCATGCGGGGGCCGATCGGGAGGTCACCCCTCCGAGGCCTGAGGCGCCCATGGCCGAAGTTCAGGCCAAGCAGCCTAAAACGGCTTCAGCAAAAGATGGCCGCCAGGCTCCTCCGCCGAAGAAGAAGCCAGTTAAAAGGGCGCGAAAAGAAGACGCTCCCTCTGCCCTGGCTGCAGCACTTTTCTCTCCTCCGCCGGCAGCGAGGCCAAGATCCTCCCCTGGGGGCAAGGAGCAGCCACTGCAGCCCCTGCCGTCGCTCCCGACATCGCTGCTCGAGCCCGGGGACAAGCAGGGCAGAGGGGAGGTCGCTGCAAGCTCCAGGCCCGATCTCGGGGAGCCGGAGCCGCAGGCCGCGCATGCGCAGGCCGCGGCATCGCAGCAGGAGGGCCCTGAACAGCTGACGGTGACAGCTCCCCCAGTGGAGCCCCAGCTGAGCCTTCCCTCTCCGGCGGCGGCGGCGGCCTCTGCATATATGGCGCAACCGCCCACGCCGCTCTTCAGGTCCCCGGCTTCGAGGGAGGAGGCGGCATCGCCGATGGCCCCGATCCCGTCCGGGCCTTTCGACGTGCACCCGACCTCGAGGTTGGCGCGCGCCAGGGCACCCCGCCGGTCGCGCAGCGCCTCCCGCCGTTCCCGACGCCGCCGACGTCGGGATGTTTCTTCTTCGTCCTCTTCAACCTCCTCTTCCTCTTCGACCTCTACTTCCTCCTCCTCCTCCTCCGGATCGAGGGGCCGTCGGAGGAGGCGCAGAGCGGCGCGCAGACGCCAGCGCCGCGAGGACAGGCGCATGCAAGCGGCTCCAGTGGCGGCGGCTGCCGCTCCTGCCCAGGAGACCCCGCTGTGGCGCTGGACGGCAGAGGGCTTCGTATACATCGGCCCCCCTCCACCGCAGGTGCTACCACCACCGCAGGGCCAACCCTTGGTAGCCCCTCCTCCAGTCGCGGCCCCCGCTGCTCAACCCCCGACGTCGGCTGCCCAAGGACTGCCCGCGCCGCAGCCCATCGCTCCCCAGCCCCCGGTGGGGCCAGCTCAATGGAGCAGTGCAGTGCAGCCACATCGCCCCATCGCAACGACCACCGGTGACCGCCAGATGGACACTGATGTGTCTGGCGATGAACAGGACCCTGACCCTGAGGGCATGGACCCCACTGGGGACCAGGTCCCGCCTGACTTTAACAATTTCCTCATTATGATGGACAGACTCGTTCGGGCCCTGGACCTCCCGACCCCTAAGGCCGTCGACACGGTGGAAGACCACATGTTCCCGTCTAATGAACAGAAGGTCCCTACCCCCCAGGCGGTGCCCCCCCTTCCTTTCTTAGCTAAGCTAGCTTCCCTTCCTGACACCTCACCGGCACTGGTGACTGCCGTGCCTAGAAGGTTGGATGCATTATATAAGGTCGATTTCTCGGCCTACGAGTGGCTGGCGAGGCCCACGAAACCCAACTCGGTGGTCACCGAGCTCACCAAATCGAGCCGCCCTAGAGGGAATATGACCACTCCTTCAGACAGGGAGGGGAAAAAGCTGGACATGGTGGGTAGAAAGATACACACCACGGCAGGGCTAGTTAATCGCATAGCGCATTATGCGACCTACCTAAGTGGGTATCAGACCTACATATGGAATCGGATCCTCCCATACCTGGAGCTGCTAGCACCCGAGCGCCGTCATCTCCCCAAGGCCCTCCAGGTCGAAGCCTTAGCCGTGTCCCGCTTTCAAAAGGACTTAGGCAAACACCTGGCCGAGACTTCAGGCAGACTGTTCGCCGAGGCCACCGCTTTGCGTCGCCATGCGTGGCTTCGTACGGCGGCCCTCTCAGACGAGGGCAAGACCCTAGTGGAGGACATGCCCATGCAGGGTAAAGGGCTCTTTAACCCCGAGACCGACACGGAGCTGAAAGCTAAGCAGGAGGTCCGGGTTGCGGCCCACGATTACGGTTTCCCGCAACAGTCCCAGCCCTACAATAGGCGCAGAGGACAGCAACCCGCCCCGTTCTATAGAAGGAACTTTGGCGGCCAATCAGGTGGAGGAGCTAGATTCGGCTACAGGGGCCCCAACAGGTTCCAACAGGGTAAGCGCCAGGGGTTTAACCCCAGGCAGAGGAATAGGCCCTACCAGGGCAAGCCCAAATTCCAAGGAGGGTTTAAAAGACGGTTTTAAGTCTAGATGTGCCTCTCTGTTCTCTCCACAGATGCAGCAGCTCCTTCCCCCATTCCTGCTAGCCCGGAGGTTACCCGGCACACTGTTGTGCCCGCCCCAGGTCCGGTTTTCTTTTTGGATAGGCTAGCTCCCTACTATCATGCTTGGGCGGCTATCACTACCGATTCCTGGGTGTTGAATATAATTGTTAAAGGTTATAGTCTAGAGTTATTAGGACAACCGCCGTTAGGTTCCATTGTCTCGACTCCTAGTTCACCACCCATCTGCGATGAAATTCGCACCCTATTGGATAAGGGCGCGATTTCCCTCATCCATCCCTCAGAATATCCTCAGTGTTTTTTCTCGCGTTACTTCTTAGTAGACAAGAAAGGGGGAGGCACCAGGGCCATCCTAGACCTGCGGGATGTTAATTTGTTTGTAAAACCACGAAAGTTTAAGATGGTTACATTGTCTACAATTTTGCCCCTCCTAAATAAATTCCTCTGGTTTGCCACCATTGACCTCCGAGATGCATATTTTCATGTTGGCATTGCGGCCCATCATAGGAGGCTCCTCTCTTTCATGGTGGGCTCTACAGCCTTCCACTTCAACGTCCTGCCATTCGGTTTGTGCTCAGCCCCACGAGTTTTTACGAAGTGCATGGCGGTCGTGGCCGCTCATCTGAGGACTAATCGGGTTACGGTTTACCCGTACCTGGATGACTGGCTACTGGTCGCACCCACTAAGGAGAGACTCCTCTCCGACATTGACTTTACCCTCTCCCTCCTGGAGGAGTTAGGACTTATTATTAATAGGGAAAAATCCCACTTGGTACCATCCCAAAGTACTCCATTCATTGGTGCCGTCCTCGACTCTGTTCAAGAGAAGGCATACCTACCCTTGGAACGATTTCTTGCGCTTAAGGGCCTGGTAGCGCAGGCCATACAAGCTGTTTCTATTACAGCCCATGACATTCAGACTTTACTGGGTCATATGGCCTCAACCACCGGGGTCACTCCACATGCCAGACTGAGACTTAGACCACTCCAGTCTTGGTTTATCAGGAATTTCGACCCTCTCAGGGACGATGCGGCCATGTCACTCCAGATACCGCCACGGGTTCGCCATTCTATGTCTTGGTGGCTAGACCCCGATAATGTCTGCTGTGGCCTCCCCTTCGTGGCACCCTCGCCCACACGCACTGTCACCACTGACTCTTCGTTATCAGGTTGGGGGGCTCATTCCGGGGATCTAGTGGCGCAGGGCCATTGGTCCCACTCGGAGGCTAAGCACCACATTAACTATTTGGAGCTTTTGGCAGTGCAGAGAGCCTTAGAAGCCTTCGAGCTGACACTTGCAGGTCAAACGGTGCTCTTACTAACTGACAACACTACAGTCATGTTTTATCTAAATAAACAGGGAGGGACTCACTCTCGCCTGTTGTTGAGGCTCACTCTGCAGATATGGGAATGGTGCCTTGATAGGAAGATCCACATTTCAGCGCTCCATCTCCCGGGTGAGGAGAACACGGTGGCCGATGCCCTTAGTAGGTCACCACTTAATAATCATGAATGGTCACTCTCACAGGGGGAGGCTTCCCGTATATTTAACCGCTGGGGTCTCCCTGAGGTTGATCTTTTCGCATCTGTAGAGAATGCTAAGTGTGAGGTTTTTTGTTCACGAAGAAGGCCTGACAGGTCAATAGGCTGTTTAGGAGATGCTTTCCTTATTTCGTGGGGAAGTGGGCTGTTTTATGCCTTCCCCCCTTTCCCTCTGTTACTCAAGGTGCTGTCGAAGATCCAGAGGGACAACGCCGACTGCATCTTGGTGACCCCATGGTGGCCCAGACAGCCTTGGTTTGCTCCTCTCCTTCAACGCTCCCAGGAGACTTATCTACGGCTCAGGGAGATGCCGGACCTCCTCCTATCCCAGGGGAACAGGGTCCTCTACCCGGAGGTGGCAAAGCTGCGTCTGACGGCGTGGCGGCTGAAACCACTCCATTGATCCCTTTGTCAAATTTATCTTTACCGGTCCGTCGATTCATAGACGCGGCCCACAGTGAATCCACAAAAAAATCTTACACATATAAATGGGGCAAATTCTCGGCCTTTATGGCCCAAAGGAATGTAGACCCGCTTTCCGCATCAGTCCCCCTAATTTTAGACTTTTTAGCGGAATTGGCTGAGCAGGGTCTGGCGCTGTCCTCGCTAAAATGTTATTTAGCTTCAATTTCATGGTATAGGAGGAAGGCGGGAAGGCCTTCCTGTTTTACTGATCCATTGATCAAATTGTTCCTTAGGGGCTTCGCCAGAGAAAAACCTAAGGTAGCCCCGTTAGCCCCGGGATGGGATCTAGACCTGGTGCTTACCTCATTGACCAAACCGCCATTTGAGCCAATGGCCACGATAGATATTCCGCATTTGACTTGGAAGGTAGCTTTTTTGGTGGCCATCACTTCAGCTAGGAGGGCCAGTGAATTATGTGCCCTCAGAGCTGATTCACCCTATGTCAGGTTTCATAATGACAAGGTTGTGTTACGCACCGATTTAGCATTTCTACCAAAGGTGGCGTCCCCCTTTCATATGTCGGAGGACTTGGTCCTACCAGCTCTCTTTCAGAACCCCAGTTCGCCTATAGAGCGTTCCCTGCATTACCTGGACGTTAGGAGAGCCCTAGCGTTTTATTTAGATAGAACGGCGGGATTTAGAAAATCTAATAGATTATTTATAAAATATAGGGAGGACAGTAAGGGCCTACCTGTCTCATCCCAAAGGATGTCGGCATGGATTGTGGCTACTATCCAGTTAGCTTATACTTTAGCTAGGAAGGAACCTCCCCAGACTATAAGGGGACATTCCACGAGGGCAATGGCGACGTCGGCTGCATTCCTGAGAGGAGTCCCACTGGATGCTGTATGTCGTGCTGCGACCTGGAAGACCCCACTGACGTTCGTCTCCCACTACAAGTTGGATGTCATCTCCAAGAGACACGCACAGTTCGGCAGAGCAGTCCTTTTCTCATCGGTGGCATGACGCCCACCGTCCCATGGTTGGTAGCTCGGTAATCTTGCAAGGGTACGTATTCGCAGATGATCACGAAAGAGAATTATTAGTTGCTTACCAGTAACTGTAGTTCTCTGAGTGATCCTCTGCGAATTCGTACAGCCCACCCTTCCTTCCCCTTGTCATGCCCCCTCGTTCTAGCTGCTTTGTGGCTTAGAGAAGTGAGGGGGTGGCTCCTCTGAGGGAGCTTATATATGGAGGGGTGGGGCTACCATTAAATGTTTCTTTTTATCTTCCAGAAGGTTCCGGTTTGCTCTGTGTGTCCACAGATATTGCAAGGGTACGAATTCGCAGAGGATCACTCAGAGAACTACAGTTACTGGTAAGCAACTAATAATTCTGGACTCTTGTGTGGTGTTGTGGTTATACGTGTTCTCAGATCTGGAGTGCAACACTTTCTAGGTTAACTTTTCCAATAGCGCTATCACCCTTAACCTGTTTAACCCATTCTTTATTTTCAGAGTCTCTAACTTTTTCCAGGTTTTCACTGTTTTGAGTCTTGCGGCACATAACACGAGTAATACAACATTTTTATTTACTAGATCCTTATTCTCACTTTTGAATACAGAAATAATTAATGGAGCTCCCATGAAGTGCATTGATTCCCCCACTATTTGGCTTATCCATGATACTTCTTTTTCAAACCCATTTTTTCTATTTGCTTGGGAGAGAAAGGAAAGGGACAAAAACCGGTGGGATGGCATGTTGGCCCATTGTTACTCATCCCTTGGTTATGCTAATATCTCCTTCCTCCTTTACAGGCTGACTTTGAGAAAAGTTTGGATGCAAAAATGCTAGATCAACTACTAAGCACCATCTCCGCTATGGCTTCCCACAAAGAGCTGTGGTTGTGGCTTGGGAACATCGTCATTCCTTTCGTGAGGCAGTTTTTGCCTCACGGAGAGGTAAAATCTTGTGGCTGATTAATGTGTGTGAGAATCTCTTTTTCATGTTGTGGTATACTGAGATATAATCTACTGCACATGTGTCAAAATGATTTCAATTGATTTTCACATCTGAAGGGCCACAGTAGCACAGCAGTTAAAACCGCTGGCTGCAGGAAAGGCTTTTGATCGTAGGGTTAGCAGTTTGAAGCCGCGAGTTGGGTGAGCTCCTGATTGTCAGGCCTAGCTTCTGTCTGCCTAGCAGTTTGAGTAGATCAATAGGTACTGCCTCGGTGGGAAGGTAAAAGGCGCCCCATGCAGCCATGCTGGCATAAAGATTGGAGATGTCTATGGACAACAAGCTCCTTGGCATGGAAAATGGAACAAGAGCACCTCACCATGGCTGGAGTTGAGCATTGCCTCCAGATGCCAGAGATGAAAAACGGAAGGCCTTTACCTTATCAGTGTATTGTATGTCGTTCGTTGTGTAAAATACATTTAATGTTTGCCTTATATGTATACCGTAATCCATGCTGAGTCCCTCCAGGGAGATAGAGTGGAATATAAATAAAGTGGATGATGATGATGAATATTATTATTATCCTCCTTATGGGTGCCTTCAAAGGGCCGTTGAACCCATGGACAGAGAATCCATGGCAATAGAGAGATGACCAACTATAATTTATCTCGCATAGTGGTCAGTACTTAAGTTTTTACCCAGTTTGGGTCCCCAGATGTTACTGAAGGATGACTCCCATCACTTTGGATGACCCACTATGTGGACTGGGGATTGTGGGAATTGCAACTCAAGGGCACTTGTGGTTCTGAGTTGTGGAAAGGTTAAATAACATTTTGAAGTTAGACATAATATCCATAAGCCTTGTATCTACATTTAAAACCCACTCTCCTGACTCAACAGAACAAAGAGCAGCCTCCCAAGATGTTACTGTATTCCAACGTTCATCAGCTCCAGTCATGATGTCTAATGTTGAGGAATACAGGAACTATAGTCCAGCATCTGGAGGGCCACATCAAAGGACATGGCAGGTTACATTCGGCCCAAGGGCCTTGAGGTTGACGCATACTGTATGATCTCGAGGGTCCACTCCGAGTGCTGCAGTAGTGTTCATACTGGCGTAGATTTTGACTGGGAATGATTTTATTTATACCCTGCCTTCCGGCTGATTGGATTTGGGATTGAGCACCATGCTTGTTTAAAATATAAACTAGTTTGATATTTCCCTTCTAGAGAAGAATCGCAAAGTGGCTGGAGCAAGGCGCACGGAACCTTGAGTTAACTGATAAGGTAAAGTAGATCTATTCTCTTGAGAAAAAATAATATCATTTAGGTTGGTATCTCTAGGAATATCATATGTGTGTTCTTTTTCCCCAAACAGGCCAATTGGCCAGAAAACGGGCTTGAAATGGCACAAGTGTTTTTTACCAGCCAAAGGCAAGGGGAAGTTGGATTGGCATCTTCCTGGCACTCAGTTCCTTTGGTAAGGATTCTGCTACACTTGGGAGCATAGAGAAGTAGAAGAGGACAGACAGGGGCGGTCTAAGGGAATTTGCAATGGTAGGCGAAGATTATTTTGGCGCCCCCCCACCCAAAAAAATTATTTGCCCCTCCCAAACATTATTTTGCCCCCATTTTTTTAAAAGAGGTACCTTGCACGCGCTCCTTCCATTCCTCCCGCGCGCCGCCACTCCTTGCCCTGTGCAATTCGGCCTTCGAAGGCCCCTCCTAGCGCTTCCTGGTGCCCGCTGCCAGCCCCACCCACGGAGCGCTCTCCCTTGCCCTGTGCAATGCCCCATGGGAGGGGCCGGCAGCGGGCACCAGGAAGCGCTAGGAGGGGCCTCGCACACATGTGCAGTGCCACGGAGCTCAAGTGAGAGCCAGACACAGCGCATGCGCGCGGAGATTTTCTCGCGCATACGCAGTTTTTACGGAGCTCACTTGAGCTCCGTAGACACAGCGCATGCGTGCGAAAATCTCCGCGAGCATGCGCAGTGCCTACGGAGTTCCCTTGAGCTCCGTAGACACAGCGCATGCGCGCGAAAATCTCCGCGAACATGCGCAGTGCCTACGGAGTTCACTTGAGCTACGTAGGCACTGGGCATGTGCGCGAAAACCTCCGCGCGCATGCGCAGCGCGCGAAACCGCGGAGGGCGACGCAGCGCAGCAGCAGCACGGAGGGCGACGCCGCGGCGCCCCACGATGGCGCCCCACCCCGCGGCGTCCAAGATGGCGCCCTACGTGATTGCGTAGGCCGCGTAATTGGAAAGACCGCCCCTGAGGACAGAGCACCTATTTAGACTCCTGTGAAAACCTGCACATTTTGCATTTGTATCTCAATTGCCTTGATTTTTTACAGTACTGTATTTTAATGTTTCTTAACAGAAAAAAGATATAAATAAAGAAACAACAATATGTTTGCATACATGAAATCACAGACATACCTAACAATTATATATCAAACTACACAACATTCCTCTCTACTCTAATTACATAGAATTCTAAACTACAAACACACACACACATTGATTGTAAATGTGGATTTATTGCTTCCCCTGTTTTTCAGTTTCTCTGTAATTTAGTATTTTTTCTTCTACCCTATGTCCCAAAAAAACACTTTGCTTCTGCTTATCTCAATCTAAACAAATATCCTAACAGTTTATATTTCCAGTCGCAAGGAGAGGTGAGTAATACATTTATTATTATTATTACTAGTAATAGTAGTAGTATTTTATTTTACTGACACAAAAACCCAGTATGACACAGCATACGAGATATATATTCTGGATTTCGTATCACAAATTCACAAGTCGGACACTTCTCAAGCATATTATTATTATTATTATTATTATTATTTTTCCAAACCTATATGTAAAGTCTTCCCCTTTCCCTCAGATGTATAGTGATAAAAGGGTTTCCATTACAAACATGTGTACAGTGATTTATCCCTTAACAAGATTATTAATTTGTCCATTTCTAATATTTCCCACATTTCATGAGTGTAAAATGTTACAAGTCTACAGTATCATCAAACTGTTCCCTTCTTTGCTTTCCTTGATCCACAAAGTGCTGAACAAGACTGTTGGCTCAAGAAAATGTCATCCCTGGTTTGTATTTCAGGATGAGATCAAGAGCCTGTCAGACTTGGTTTCTGCTCTACAGAGCTTACTGGACCTCTACCGGAAGTACAACTGTCGGCTAGCCCTCTGCGACTTTGAAAAGGTGAGGAAAACTACAGTGTGAAAGCACATGCGCCAGTATTCTCAGAGAAGCAGAGGGTTGGACTCAGATTGAATATCTCGGGTCTAGACGCTTTTTGAGAGTTTAGAACATAAGAACATAAGAAGAGCCATGCTGAATCGGACCTCAGCCCATCTAGTCCAGCATTCTGTATCACACAGTGGCCCACCAGTTGTACACGGGGATCTCGAGCAGAAGAGAGGGCAAAACCCTGACCTGCTCCCGACCCCCCACAACCAGTACCCAGGGAAATCCTGCCTACCTCAACCAACTCCGAGGTGGCACTTGATTGTCCTTTTCAGTAACTAACGATACACTTGGTATCCATGAATCTGTCTAATCCTGCCTTGAAGTTGTTCAGGCTGACAGCTGTCACAACCTCTTCTGGAAGTGAGTTCCATAACCCAATGACCCTCTGGGTGAAGAAATATTTCCCTTTATTAGTCCTAATTTTCCTACCTTGGAGCTTCAGGGAGTGCCCTCTAGTCCTAGTGTTTTGTGACAAAGAAAATAATTTTTCTTTATTCACCTTTTCTATCCCATGCATGATTTTATACACTTCGATCAAGTCACCTCTTAAACGCCGTCTTTCAAGGCTGAAAAGACCAAGGCGTTGCAACCTGGTTTCATAAGGGAGCCGCTCCATCCCTTGGATCATTCTTGTTGCCCTTTTCTGTACCTTTTCCAGTTCCGTTATATCCTTCTTAAGGTGCGGAGACCAGAATTGTACACAGTACTCCAAATGTGGCCTTACCATCGATTTGTAGAGAGGTAATACAACATTTGCTGACCTATTTTCGATTCCCTTTCTGATCATGCCTAGCATAGAATTTGCTTTTTTCACTGCTGCAGCGCACTGGGTTGACATCTTCATTGAGCTGTCCACCAAGACCCCAAGATCCCTTTCCTGGTTTGTCTCGGAAAGCTTTGACCCCATCAGTTGATAAGTGTAGTTGGGGTTCTTTGCCCCCGATGTGCATGACTTTACACTTGTTTAGGTTAAAATGCATTTGCCACTTTGTTGCCCATTCACTCAATTTCGAGAGTTTGTTGTTATGTGTCTGCAAGTTGATGTCAACTTACGGTGACCCTGTTTTAGGTTTTATTGGCAAGACTCTGAGGACATCATCTGTTGGGTTTCCCCCCCATTGAGCCAAGATTTGAATCTTGGTCTCCTAGTCCTAATTCGAGACTCAGAAACACTGCATCACGCTGATCAAGTTTGCAAATGGCACCAAATTGGGAGGGAGAGCTAATACTCCAGAGGACAGGATCAGAATCCAAAAGTACCATAACACATTAGAGAGCTGATTGGCCAAAACTAACAAAATGAATATCAACATGGAGAAATGTAGCATACTTCACTTAGGCAGAAAAAATGAAATGTACAGATACAGGATGAGGGACCCCTGGCTTGACAACAGAATATGAGAAAGAGATCTTGGTGCCGGTCTTTAGCACAGCAGGTTAACCACCAACTCCAATAAATCTTTCCAATTGAAAGGTTGGCAGTTTGAAGCCCAAGTTGGGGGTGAGTACCCAACCTTCAGCCCAGCTCACTGACTGCCTAGCAAATCGAAAAAAGCTGGTGAGTAGATAAATTAGTACCACTTAAAAGCTGGGAGGTGTTTTAATGGCACCATAAGCAAATCCCAGAAAAATGCCGACAATTCGATCAAAAGCAGGAAGTCTGAACAGGGCTCTTTGGCATGGTGGATGGAGCGACAGCAGTCCCATGAATCAAGTACAACCTCCAAGACGCAGAAGATGGGAAAAGCCTATATATCTGTCTTTATGTACTGTGTCCTGTCAGTATATAACGGCATTGAATGTTTGCTGTATGTGTTCTGTGATCCGCCCTGAGTCCCCTTCGGGGTGAGAAGGGCGGAATATAAATACTGTAAATAAAATAAATAATAAATTAGTAGATCACATGTTAAACTTGAGCCAAAAGTGTGATGCAGGAGCTAAAAAAGCCAATGCGATTCTAGATTGCATCAAAAGGAGTGTTGTGTTTAGATCAACAAAGTTGTGGTGCCCCTCTCTTCTGCTTTGGTTAGACCTCCCCACCGGGAATAATAACCCAGTTCTGTGCAAAGCAATTAAAGTTGAAAGGTGTCTAGAGGAGGGCAACCAAAATGATCCAAAGGTCTGGAGACATGAATCCGTCTGAAGAGTGGTTTCAAGAGCTGGGTCTCCTTAGTTGCAGAAGAGAAGGTTGAGAGGAGACATGATAGCAATGTATAAATATCTGAAAGGCTGTCCAAAGGAATAGGGAGAGAGGCTTCCTTTCTACTGCCCTGGAGACTAGGACTCAATGGAGCCATGAGTTCAAAGGAAAGGAGGTTCCATCTGAATATTAGGGAGAACTAGAGCTGTTCATAATACACCAAAAAGAGACATTATTTTCATTACAGGAGACTGGAATGCTAAGGTGGGAAGTCAAATGACAACTGGGATCACAGGCAAGCATGGTCTGGGACAACAAAATGAAGCGGGACATAGGCTGATAGAATTTTGCCAGGAAAACTCATTGTGTATAATGAACACTCTCTTCCAACAACCTCAAAGATGGCTCTATACATGGACTTGACCAGATGGGCAACACAGAAATCAGATTGACTACATTCTTTGCAGCCAAAGGTGGCGGACATCCATCCAGTCGGTGAAAACAAGGCCTGGGGCTGACTGTAGTTCAGATCACGAACTTCTTATTGTTCAATTTAGAATAAGACTAAAGAGATCAGGGAAAACACACAGACCAGTTAGATATGATCTCATTAACATTCCTAGCAAATTTGCAGTGGAAGTAAAAAACAGATTTAAGGGACTCGATTTAATAGAGTCCCAGAAGAACTATGGACAGAAATCCGCAACATTGTTCAGGAGGTGGCAACAAAGTACATCCCAAAGAAAAAGACAACCAAGAAGGCAAAATGGTTGTCTTCTGAAACACTGGAAGTAGTCCAAGAAAGGAGGAAAGCAAAAGGAAACAGTGATAAGGGGAGATATGCCCAGTTAAATGCACAATTCCAGAAGTTAGCCAGAAGAGATAAGGAACTATTTTTAAGCAAGCAATGCATGGAAGTGGAAGAAGACAACAGAATAGGAAGGACAAGAAACCTCTTCCAGAAAATTAGAAACACTGGAGGTAAATTTCAGGTGAAAATGGGCATGATCAAAAACAAAGATGGCAGGAACCCAACAAAAGCTGAAGAGATCAAGAGAAAGTGGCGAGACTATACAGAAGATCTGTATAGAAGGATGATAATATTGAGAATGGCTTTGATGGTGTGATGAGTGAATTAGAACCAGACATCCTGAGGAGTGAGGTTGAATGGGCCTTAAGAAGCATTGCTAACAACAAGGCAGCAGGAGATGACGGGATCCCAGCTGAACTGTTGAAAATCTTGAAAAATGATGCTGTCAAGGTGATGCATGCCATATGCCAGCAAATATGGAAAACACAAGAATGGCCATCAGACTGGGAAAAACTCAACTTATATCCCCATACCAAAAATGGGAAATGCTAAAGAATGCTCAAACTTTCGTACAGTGGCTCTTATTTCTCATGCTAGTAAGGTGCTTAAGTCCGTTCAGCAGTTCACCTACCTGGGAATCATCATCTCTTCAGACGCCAAGATTGACAAAGAGATAGATCACAGATTATCAAAGGCATATAGTGCATTTGGAAGGCTTCACAAAAGAGTCTGGAACAACAAGAACCTGAGGCAAAGTACCAAAATCAGTGTGTACAGAGCTATCATACTGTCCATCCTCCTCTATGGGTCTGAAACATGGGTCACCTATCGCGACTCCTCGAACGCTTTCATCAGCGCTGTCTTCGCACAATCCTAAATATACACTGGACCGACTATGTGACTAATGTTGCTGTCCTTCAGCAAGCAGGGATCACCAGCATTGAGGCCATGCTATTGAGAACACAGCTGCGCTGGGCAGGGCACGTCTCTAGGATGGAGGATCACCGCCTCCCGAAGATACTACTCTATGGTGAACTCACCACAGGTCAGCGCAAGAGAGGTGCCCCCAAAAAGAGATATAAGGACTCCCTTAAACAACATCTCAGTCTCGGCCAGATTGATCACCAACAATGGTCCACCCTGGCCTCACATCGGGAGGCATGGAGACACACTATCCACAATGCTGCGGCCTCTTTCGAGAAGACACGCCGAATGAGTCTTGAAGAGAAACGACAACGCAGAAAGAACCGCAACTTGGAAACAACATCACCCAAGGAGACTTTCTGCTGTGCTTTCTGCAACCGAACTTGCCTATCTCAGATTGGCCTTTTTAGTCATCAGCACGCTTGTAAAAAGCGTGGGATGAGTCCTTCCTGAATCTTCGTTCGCGAAGTAATGCCGAGAGAGAGAGAGAGAGAGAGAGAGAGAGAGAGAGAGAGAGAAGGTAATGCTCAAGATCCTGCAAGGAAGACTCCAGCAATACATGGAGAGAGAGAGAGAGAGAGAGAGAGAGAGAGAGAGAGAGAGAGTTGCCAGATGTTCAAGCTGGGTTTAGAAAAGGCAGAGAAACGAGAGACCAAATTGCCAATATCCGCTGGATAATGGAGAAAGGCAGGGAGTTTCAGAAAAACATCTCTTTCTGCTTTATTGACTATTCTAAAGCCTTTGACTGTGTGGATCATAATAAATGGTGGCAAGTTCTTGGTGGTATGGACATACCAAATCACCTTGTCTCTCTCCTGAGGAATCTGTATAATGACCAAGTAGCAACAGTAAGAACTGACCATGGAACAACAGACTGGTTGAAGATTGAAAAAGGCGTATGACAGGGTTGTATACTCTCACCCAACCTATTCAACTTGTATGCAGAACACATCATGCGATGTGCGGGGCTTGATGAATCCAAGGCTGGGGTTAAAATTGATGGAAGAATCATTAACAACCTTCGATATGCAGATGATACCACTTTGATGGCCGAAAGCTAGGAGGAGCTGAGGAGTTTTCTAATCAAGGTGAAAGAAAAAAGTGCAAAATCTGGGTTGCAGTTAAACATAAAAAAACCCAAGATTATGGCAACTGGACTGATTGATAACTGGCAACTTGTCACGATGCAGGGTCTCGGCCCAGCCCCTTAATCACACACACAGAGACAGTAATCAGCTAACTATTTATTGAATAATAAAAACAGGTGAAAAGAGTAATTGTCCTTAAAAGTATCAAAAAGTTCAATCAAAAATGGTAAAGAGTTCGTAGATAAATCCAAAGGCAAAACTTGGCAAAAAGCTCCGCAAAAGTAATGCGGATCAAGGCAAACTTGGTCCGTGGCAATTCAAACAAGGCAAAGTTCAGGGAAACAAGGCCCAAGAAACTTCTTGGCAAGGCACGAGCCTGAATCCTGGCTCCATGGATCTTCACTCGCTTCATTCCCTTCAAATCAGAAGTGGCCGAGCAACTGAGGATCCGTTCCCACGGATCCTATACTTAATTCCCTTGGTGAGACCCCCGACGCTCTAGGCTGCGGCGCCAATCTGTACTACGGGACCTAGCGCTCCTCTGGCGCTCTAGGCTTCGGTGCCATTCCCTCCTGCTGGACTCAATGCTCCGTCTCCTATCAAAGCTCCGTCCTTGCCTCCCAGCACCTGGGTCGCTATCTTCATGAGAGTCAGACTCCCTTTCAGCTTCCATGGGCTCATCCTCCGCTATCTCCCTAACCCTTTCCTGTGACCCGAAACCACCTGGTTTCTCATACTGATTATCGGAATCAGCACTTTCAGTGTCAGCCTGGCTTTCCCAGCTTTCATACCCATCGGGCCAGCCATCACCCCATGCCAAGCTCTCAGTGGGAGAGGAAGGCCCAGCTACCTCATCATCCCCTTCCTCCATGTCCACCTCAGCTGCAATTGGCCCTAATGCAATCGGGACCCCCGGGGCGGCGCCCTACCCCCCAGGCACGAAAGAGAACGAGGTTGCTACAGAACTAGAGGGAGAAAACGTGGAGGCAGTGATAGACTTTGCATTTCTAGGTGCAAAGATTACTGCAGACACAGACTGCAGCCAGGAAATCAGAAGACATTTACTTCTTGGGAGGAGAGCAATGTCCAATCTCGATAAATTAGTGAAGAGTAGAAACATCACACTGGCAACCAAGATCCGCATAGTTAAAGCAATGGTATTCCCTGTAGTAACCTACGGATGTTAGAGTTGGACCTTAGGAAGGTTGAGCGAAGGAAGATAGATTCTTTTGAACTGTGGTGTTGGAGGAAAGTTCTGAGAGTGCCTTGGACCGCGAAAAGATCCAACCAGTCCATACTTCAGGAAATAAAGCCCGACTGCTCATTGGAGGGAAGGATAGTAGAGGCAAAGATGAAGTACTTTGGCCACATCATGAGAAGACAGGAAAGCTTAGAGAAGACAATTATGCTGGGGAAAATGGAAGGAAAAAGGAAGAGGGGCCGACCAAGGGCAAGATGGATGGATGGTATCATTGAAGTGACTGGCTTGACTCTGAAGGAGCTGGGGGAAGGTGGCGGCCAACAGGAAGCTCTGGTGTGGGATGGTCCATAAGGTCACGAGGAGCCGGAAGCGACTGAACGAATGAACAACAAAGAGCTGTTCAACCCTGGTGCTCTCTGCCTCAGAGTCCAGTGGAATCTCCTTATCTGGAGGCTTTTAAACAGGCTCGATTATCATCTCTCAGGGGTGCTTGATTGTACTTTTGTTTCCTGGCAGGAAAGGGTTGGACTGAATAGCCCCTGGGCCCCTTCTAATTCTGATTCTGCACTAGCTTCCATGAATGGGACTTCTTTGTCACTGATTCCCCAAATATCATTTAATTCAATGTGTCTTCTCTACTTGGGACTACAATTGGATTTGACCTTAGCTTGAAACCCTTGCTTGTCATGAAATCCAGTGGTTTGCTTTAACGCGGCCATACCTTTTCAGCCAAAACTACGTTGTGGGATGTTGGAAGGCTCTAGTGGTGTAAACCCGCTTCCATGTGCCATTCTGACATCCTCCAGATATTGCAAAGTCCAAGAATATCTGGAGAGCCATCTACCCTTTGGAAGAAAGTTTGGGCATATATGTAATAAATTGGTTTCTGTGTGTGTTTGGGTGTGAGAGAGAAAGACGGGCAAAACAAATCTTCGGTACAGAAGAATGAGGGTTTTTCACCAAATCCAAATTGGTGTTGGTGGACACAGTGACTTTTGTGTGAGCGTCATACTGGAAATCAATGACCTTTGCTGTGTGGAGTTACCCTTTGCAACAACCGTTCTTCTATTGCTGTTTGTTTGTTTTCTGCCTCCTAGAGAGATGCAAGTACAATAGTATTTCATATGTTTGATAAAGTTCCGGCAACAGAACTTATTCCAGTCACGTTGGAGAAATACATTGGACCGTATATCTGTCATCGTCACCTACAAAAGGATGAAATGCTCTTGCAGTACATAAAGGTACCTTTTCCCCTTCTCAAGTGAAAGGAAAACTTTACTGTGTCTTGAAATAACTTATCTGACTAAATCTTCATTTAAGACACAGCTATCTCTTCCAACAAGCCTATCCAGTTAATTTTAATTTGTGAATATTAACTTGCATTTTTGGTGAATTTTAAACTGCAGTCAAACTCTGTGTATCTTGTTATATGTACTTTAATAGTCTTGTGTTTTATCCGTTGCATCCTGCCTCAAGCCACAAAGGGAGGCAGGTAATAAATTTCCTCCTCCTCCTCTTTTTCTGCTTCTTCTTCTTCTTCTGCTTCCTCTTCTTCCTCTGTTTACATGCCCAGAGTCAGTGTAACAGCAAACTAAGTCTCCCAAATGGGTGCTTGAGTGGGAAGTTAATAGAGCCTGGCACAATTTATGATGGATTAACAATCAGATACTACTTAAAACTTTGGAGAGATTTCATCATACTTAAAGAATAAGAAAAATAGATCACAAGTGCAACCAAATTGAAATGCCAACATTGTAATTTTATACATATTGGCTCGGGGCTTTTATGTCTAATTGTTTTTAATGATATACTGTATGTGTGATGTTTACACATCCTAGCTTATTGTCTAATTGGTTTATCCCCCATCTCAATGTTTATTTTTTTTATTTTAAGTTTGATATATGTTTATATGTTTAATGTTTACACGTTCTAGTTTATTGTCTAATTGGTTTATCCCCTAGCTCAACGTTTAATTTTTTTTCATTTAAAGTTTATTGCAATTGTTGTGAATTATTTTGTATTAGTCCTGATGTTGTTAGTTACTTTGTAAAAGATTGAATTTTTGCCTGTTTTTGTGCTGTAAACTGTCGTGAGTCCCTTTTGGGAGAGAGGTGCAGTCTAGAAATAAATTATTATTATTATTTCTTGTAAATGATCTTTTTTAATGTTGTTTTTAATGTTAATTTGATATTATTGTATTATAATTGTGGATGTATTTTGACTGTATTTATGTGGTTATGGTTTATGGCACTTTTGTGGGCTGTTTGTAAGATGCCCTGAGTCCCTCTGAGGAGATGGTGGCGAGATATAAATAAAGTTGTTGTTGTTGTTGTTGTTATTATTATTATTTCGTCTAGATTCAGCAACCTTTATTCTAAAAAGTGCAAGATGATGATGATTTCATTACCTGCCTCCTTTGCTGCTTAAAGCGGGGTACAACATTACTAAAGCAATAATAGATTACTTATTAATTTATTAATTTATTTACCATACTTGTAACCCGTCCTTCTCACCTCAAAGACGACTCAGAGAAGCCTTACAAAGGCAACGATTCGATGCCATGCATATACTTATCAATAAATAAATAACGCATTAAAATCCATAACAATTAAAAGCACCAACATGAAAATGTCAATTAAAATTACACAATCCAAGTTATACTCCAGGAGCGTTCCATTCGTCATTGTGTTATTTCGTAATCTCTTATTGCACTGCTCAAATTTACTGACAAAAGGTTTGGTCCCAAAGCCACATTTTTACTTTTTTTCTGGAAGGTCAGGAGTAAGGGGATGATCTAATCTTTCTGGGGAGGGAGTTCCATAGATAAGGAGCCGTCACTGAGAAGGCCCTGTCTCTTGTCTCCACCAACCTCACCTGAGAATGAGGTGGGACCAAGAGCAGGGCCTCCCCTAACGGTCTTAGCCTCAGAGGTGAATCATAGGGGGAGATACGTTGGGACAGGTAAGCTGGGCCAGAACCGTTTAGGGCTTTATAGGCTAAAGGCAGCACTTTGAATTGTGCTCGGTAGCAGACTGGCAGCCAGTGGAGCTAGCATAACGGGGTTGTGTGCTCCCTGTACGATGCTCCAGTGAGCAGCCTGGCTGCTGCCCATTGGACCATTTGAAGCTTCCAAACAGTCTTCAAAGGCAACCCCATGTAGAGCGGGCTGCAGTAGTCTATCCGAGATGTAACAAGAGCATGGATTACCATGACCAAGTCTGACTCTGAATTTGACTTTCATTAGGCAATATTTCTATTCATTTCTTTGTAATAATCTTTTTTGAAAACACTGCTTAGAACCTGCTACAGCGGTACTCTAAATGTTCAGCCTCTTTCTTTGACACGATGTGGGAAGCAAAGGCCATTGCTGTCTTGGACTGCATGTCAGACATCGATGTGAGTATGATGGACTCAAACCGCCAAATATCCCCTTCAAAGTCAGGAGGACAAATGTCTGGCACAATGGTGGAAGCCATGCTAGCGCCATGTCCTTTTCTTCTCCTTTGTAGCTGATTTTTGAAGGAGTGCTTGCCATCATGCATGGTGCCGTGATTCCTTGGAGTCCCGGGATGAAGCTGCTGGTGGAGAAATACCTGCACATGGATCATGCCAAGTAAGAGGACAGATACATGTTCCTAAGTTGTACCAGGTGACTTGAGGGATTTTTTTCTTCTTGGTACTTTGAGTTAAATGTATTTAAACTGGAATTTGGAAGACTGGAAATTGAGAAACATTACTCCTTGGACTCCAGTGCCCCAAATCTCCCAACCAGCATGACTCCAAAAGTATCGCTTGAACTGCTGATCTGTATTGCAGAGTGAAGCTGGTGCAGGAAGGCTACCAGCTGATGGAAATGAAGACACTTTTGCGGAGCTATGGCATCCGAGACACCAATCTCTTAAATGACAAGCAGATGATATGGGTGAGTGACCAGATTGCCCTTTCTGTGACAAAAAATCCCATCCATTGCTGCTGATTGTAACTACCTTATATGTGTATCTAACAGTGATATTTTGTTACAACCTTTGATAAACGTGTACATCTAAGGCACAATTCTGTTTTCCAGATGCTAGTAAGGTACATTCTGGAGCAAGATAGTCTGTCTTGTTTGGAAGATGCTTTGAAAATCACAAACGCTTACATGCTGACTACCTCAAAAGTCTATCTTTGGAGGATTATTAACCTCATCGACAAAGAAAAGGTGTGCATTAACACGAAATATCAAAAGGCTGTGCCTTCCATTGTATTGGCCACTCTGCATGTTCGACTGTTCAGTTGTGTTGAAAATGGCAATACAGGCAGTTTTCTAGGGCTGAAATCCAACTGAGTTAAGGGGTGAAATTACACGGAAGTGGAAATTAGCGAATTTGGAAACAGTTCTAGTGCATTTCCATTCTTGAAGGGCTCTTCTATCAATTGTGCCCTTGATGAAGTTTTTATGTAAAATATGCAAATTTGTTTTGATAACAGTGCTTACAATGATTTGTACCCTGAGACAGACATGGAGAACTGGCCCTACCTTTTCCAAAGAGAGGAAAGCCAAGAACCTTTGAAAAAGGAGGAAGGAAGCAAAGCTTGGAGCCAGTTTCCTCTCAATGAGTTCCTTAGGACAGGGCTTTTCAAACTTTTTCAGCTTGTGATCCCCTTTTGCCCAAGACATTTTTATGTGACCCCATGTCTACAAATCAAAACCTTGGGTTGCTGTGAGTTTTTTGGGCTGCCTGGCCATGGTCCAGAAGCATTATCTCCTGATGTTTTGCCCACATCTATGGCAGGCATCCTCAGAGGATGTGAGGTATGTTGGAAACTAGGCAAGAGGGGTTTATTTATATATCTGTGGAATAATGTCCAGGGTGGGAGAAATAACTCTTGTCTGTTTGAGGCAATTGTGAATGTTGCAATTGCCAACCTTGATTAGCATTGAATAGCCTGGCAGGTCCAAAGCCTGGCTGCTTTCTGCCTGGGGGAATCCTTTGTTGGGAGGTGATTAGCTGGCCCTGATTGTTTCCTATCTGGAATTCCCCTGTTTTCTGAATGTTGTTCTTTGTTTACTGTCCTGATTTTAGAGTTTTTAAATACTGGTAGCCAGATTTTGTTCAACCTGGGCACAGAATGTTATTTGAGAACACAGAAATGCTGGACCACTCTAACAACCACCATGTCTGACTACACAGAGAAGCCACTGAAATCCACAAGCATGTGGACCATTTCAACAGAAAGGAAGAAACAATGAAAATGAATAAAATCTGGCTAACTCTAGTTCAAAAGCATCAGGAGGGCTATGTCATTCACACCCTGATCTATCTGGCAGTTTTTTTGTCTCATTCTCTCTCACATGATTGGAACACACATGTAGTCAGGTGACTCTTTAAAATCAAGTCAGGGAATGCTGTCGTTTTGGCTATGAATAGGTTTTTAATTGGTTCTAAGGGGTTTTAAGAGTTTATTTTTAATACCATTAATATTTAATTCTATTTTAATGTCTGTATATTTTTAGGTTTTTAATGGTTTTGTATTGGTTTTACTGTAAGCTGCTTTGAATGAGAAAAAGAAGGGCAGTAATAATAATACACTGGTGTTTCAATCTTAAACTGGGACAAGTGGGTGACAATGTGGTTGGGCTCTTCTCAGTTCCTCTCTGGTATCTTTATTTGCTTTCTCAATCTCTGCAGCACTCGTGTTTTATTATTTGTTAATAATATTATTTGTAGCCTGAAGCAAAGTCAGACGTCTCTCCAGCACCCATTTTAGCATTGGATGAAGGGAGCTATATTCCAAAGGTTATGGGTTCTATCCAGAGTGACACTACTTTCCATACTCTTGTAGGGAGATGATGTTATCAACTTATTAAAGTCTCTTCCGGCCACCAAAGCTGTGGAGATTGCGGATAGGACAGTGACGTGGGGAAGACTGGAACTGGAGGCAGAAATGTTTGACAGTGAAGAAGAGGTAACAACTATAAAACCAATTTACTTTACTAAAGCGATCCCTCGTTGTCCAAGTATGATGGCCTTCCAAGTGTAGTGTCTTGGCGTTGGGTCCGTAGGTGTCCTCACTGTTCTTCCACAGTGAGGACATCAGTTTCTAGGTGAAAGGCTGTCTTGATCAAGATTGGCTTGGCACGTGTCTCCCTTTCACCCTCCATTTGTGCCTCTTCAAATTCCACAGCACTGCTAGTCATAGCTAACCTCACTTAGAGTGCTCAAGGGCCAGGGCTTCCCAGTACTCGGTGTCTATGCCACCGTTTTTAAGGTTGACTTTGAGCCCATCTTTAAATCTCTTTTCCTGTCCTCCAACATTCCGTTTTCCATTCTTGAATTCGGAATAGAGTAACTGCTTTGGGAGACAGTGATCTTTGGGCATTCGGACAATGTGGCCAGTCCAGCAGAGTTTATGGCGTAGGAGCATTGCTTCAGTGCTGGTGGTCTTTGCTTCTTCCAGCACGCTGACATTTGTCCGCCTGTCTTCCCAAGAGATTTGCAGGATTTTTTTTGAGGCAATGCTGATGGAGTCGTTCCAGGAGTTGAGTGTGACATATGTAGACAGTCCATGTTTTGCAGGTGTATAGCAGGTTTGGGAGGACAACAGCTTTATAAACAAGCACCTTGGTGTCCTTATGGATGTCCTAATCCTCAAACACTCTCTGCTTCATTCGGAAAAATGTTGCACTTGCAGAGCTCAGGCGGTGTTGTATTATAGTGTCAATGTTGACTTTTGTGGAGAGGTGTCTGCCAAGAGAGTGGAAATGGTCAATATTTTCTAATGTTACACCATTAAGCTGTATTTCTGGCATTGTAGAGCAGGGGTGCTCAGAATGGTGATCGGGATCACCAGGGTGATCTTCGGGCCTCATCCTGGTGATCTTCAGGCCTCTGACCAGGTTTTTTGCTGTTGGTCCTCTTCATGCGCCCCTGCGCGCTGCAAAGAAGTCATCCGTCGTTGCTCCTCCCCGCTCCCTGCTCGCGCCGCCTCCAAAAGCTCCAGAGTCCAAGAGGCAGTATGGGCCCCTCTTTTGGATTCCTCCTCCTCCCTCCATCCTTCTCCAGCCACTCAGAGTCATAGGAGACCAAAGGGGGCGGGCCTGGATGCGCCCATTCTGCCTCTCTGACTTCTCGTGAGCTCTTGGAGGCGGCACGCATGCTGGCGGCGTGGAAATAGGAGCAACGACGGAGGAGAAGAAGGATGCTTTGGGGTCATTTCCTTACCGCATCTCAAAGGTCGGTCTTTTTACTTTGGGGTGGGTGCTTGATTGTTCTGTGGCATGTCTCTTTGTTTATTTTTAATGTTTAAAAATGGCCTTTTAGCTCCAAAGCCTCTCTGCTTGCTTTGTTCCTTGAGAAATATATGTTGGGGAATATGGAAATGTGGGAGAAATGGGGTGGTTGGATGTATTTTTGTATGCCCCTTTGTCTACCTTGCTGAGTATTAAATGGCCTTGCAGTTCAAAAGCCTCTCTTCTTACTTTCTGGCTGGTAATATGTGTGGGAATATGGCAGTGTGGGAGAAATGGGGTGGTTGGATGTATTTTTGCATGCCCCTTTGTTTACCTTGCTGAGTATTAAATGGCCTTGCAGTTCAAAATCCTCTCTTCTTACTTTCTGGCTAATAATATGTGTGGTAATATGGCAGTGTGGGAGAAATGGGGTGGTTGGATGTATTTTTATGCTCTGTTTTATATTGTTGTTATTAAATTGAAATGTTGATGTTTTATAACTTCATTTTATGTAAACTGCCCCGAGCCTGCTGGAAGGAGCGGTACATAAAAAGGAAATATAAATATAAATAAATAAGAAAATAGTTATATGTTTTACATTTCTGGGTAGGTGATCTTTGGGACTTGGTTTTTTAATCAGTAGCTCCCATGCTGAAAAAGTGTGAGCACCCCTGTTGTAGAGGGATTGGCTGGGGACAGCTAGATCAGCACTTTGGTTTTCTTGATGTTCAATGAAAGCCCAAGCTTCTTGTATGCCTCTGTGAAGGTGTTTAGAGTGGCTTTTAGGTCTTCTGAATGCGCACAGACATTATCATCGGCATATTGGAGTTCTATAAGAGATGTTGTTGTGACCTTGGTTTCGGCTTTCAGTCTGCTGAGGTTAAATAGCTTGCCATCTGTCCAATAGATGATTGCCAATACTCAATCTGAAACAAGTTGCAACAGTGTAATATCCCTCCCTCTTGTTTTTGTTCTCAGTTTTGAAAGTAAAACATTGCTCTTGGTACAACTAGAGTTGTTAACAGAGTTTTTGTCATTCTTTCTCTTCCAATCTCTTCCACTTTCATAGCGGAATAGGCAGCTATATTTAAAAAATACCTTGGTGGAGGTCCTCAAGTTCCTGCTTAGTCACCAGAAAGGTAAACCTTGCATTGTTTCTGTTACTCTTTTGCTTCATTGCCATAAGTCATGCAATAACCACTCTTCTTTCCCTCCACCTCTTTTGGACAATAGGAAATCTTAGGAAGACAGAAGAGTATGAAGCTGACTTAAAATCCTTTAAAACGCTTAAAGCCTTGCAAGTAAGTTTTGTGTCACATTTAAAAAATATATAAAGGGATTTATTTGTCCAGCGAGCAGTGAAGGGAATGTAAATATATTTTGTTTGAAAGGTAATTGCTGTGTCCAAGAATGCTAATTCTTATTTGGGACAGTTTTCCCCCTTTCTGGGGGTTTTGGAATCCAAAAGTGTCCTCTGGAAGATGTCTGTGATTCATGCCCTAGCTGTGTCTATTTTAAAGGATCTCTGGCAGCAGAGAATGCTGAAATTTTATTTCTTTATTTTTCTTTTCTACAGTACTTATATTCTGCCCTTTTCATCCCGAAGGGGACTCAGAGCGGATCACAGAACACATATACAGCAAACATTCAATGCCATTATACACTGACAAGACACACAACTGTACATAGCTAGAGGTATATATAGGCTTTCCCACCTTTGGCATCTTGGAGGCTGTGCTTGGTTCTGGCCATTGGGAATAATTGCCAGCAACTGTAGAGACCCCTCCAATTCTCAACAGATAATGTATTTCATTGCATAATAATGACACCTCCATTTTGCGGTGTCAGAATTGGCATTTTTGTGTTTCTCGCATAATAGTCACAGAGCCTTTTGGGCTGATTCCTTCCATCCTTCTCTAAAGAAAAATTAAAAAACTGAAATGGATGTTACCCTGTCGTGGTCACTGTGAATACGTACATGTGATATCGCTTGCACAGTAGGCATCAGAACCTTCTAGAAAGAATTACAAAGAAATCAACTGAAGCCTCGCCTATCCCTCCCGACAGCATATATAGCCAGTGGGAGGGGTTTCAGTCTCCAGTTCTCTCTTTCTGCGCTTCAGAGCAGTAAAGAAGAACCTCCGCGCTAGACTAGCTATTTGTATGGACTGATTTTTTTGGCATATTATATTCGGACTGACCTCTAATCTCCTATCCTTTGGCTACCGTGACGCTGTCATGTCTACCACTGCCTTCAAGAGGTGCTCCGCCTGTCCAAACCTCTTCCTGGATAATGACGGCCACTCACTTTGCTTGGTCTGTCTGGGCGAGGGGCACCTCGCTCAGGGGTGCGCTATCTGCAAGGCGTTCGCCCCTCAGACTAGGAAAAATCGCGCTCTTCGTCTTAAAGCAGCAATGTTCGAGAGGGCCCTGATGCCTTCCCCCCCTCCTCCCCAATTCCCGGAGGTGACGGCCCCATGAACGGCCTCAATCCTACCTTTGGGGGCTCCCAAGATGGCAGCCCCTGTGAAAAAGAAGGCCCAAAAGACAAGGGCAACTGGCTGCCAAGATGGCACCCAAGCACTTTGCCCTGATGAAAATGGAGCGAGCTTGGCGGGAAAAGCTCCATCCTTCCAAGTCCCTCCACCAGTGGTGCAGGCACAGGCCGCGGAAATGGCGGAGGCTGATGATGTGCAGTTTGCGCATGCGCCAGATCGGCCTGCTCGGGCAGGCACGCCTCTAGAGGATAAGGCCTCAAGTCCCGTGATGCTGACTGGCTGCTTCGACCTCCTTTGATGGAGGGCTGGCACAGCTGGAGCCTGGGGAGCTCTCCTTATCGGGCCCGCCTCAGCCGTCGGGGCTCTTCCAGACGCCGACTTTCCCTCCTAGAGGTGGAGCTACGCCCTGAGCCCGGGCTCGACCTCCCTCTCAGCAGGCGAGCTGCGGATCGGGCCGACGTCGTTGGGATTGCTCCACCTCGGGGAGCTCCGACTCCTCCTCTTCACCGGCCCCTTCCAAGAGGTCCAGAGGCCGTAAGCGCGCACGCCGCTCCTGATCCCGAGAGCAAGCCAAGCTCCCCTTGTCATTGGCTTCCCCTCCATCTGGATACTGGCAGCTGACTCCACAGGTCCGGTGCATTCTCATTGCCCCAGGGTGGCCTCGACAACAGTGGTTCTCCCTGCTTCTGCAGATGTCCAGGAGAGTGTTCACTCGCCTCCTGGACAGGGTAGACCTACTGTCTTCACAGTTGGATCGGGTCCTTTACCCGGAGGTCCACAAATTGAAATTCGCGGATCCTTCCCCCCGAGTAACTCCCCTAGCTGGCCTCTCCGCACCAGTCTTGGCCATCATCGAGGCAGCACACAAAACCTCTACAAAGAGGTCCTACATTTATAAATGGTCTCGTTTTTCGTGGATCCCCCTAAAGGCGTGGATCCCCCTAAAGGCTTCTACATCTTTGATCTTGGGATTTTCAGGGTTTCTCTTTCTGAAGCAGGAATCTCCCAATACTCCCTTAAATGCTACTTAGCAGCATTGTCCTGTTTCAGAAGGAAGGCAGGCCTTCCTGTTTCGTTGACCCTGTAGTGAAGCTTTTCCTTAGAGGACTGTACAACATTAAGCCGCCAGTTGCTCCTGTCACCCCAGCTTGGAGTTTGGAACTCGTCCTTTTCACCCTGTCTACCCCCCCCCCCCCCCCGTTTGAGCCACTGGCAACAGTGGACTTAACCCTACCTGTTGTGGAAGACGGCCTTCCTGGTGGCTGTCACTTCTGCGAGGCGCGCAAGTGAGCTCTGCGCCTTACGGATGGATGCCCCGTACCTCAGGTTTCATAAAGACAAAGTGGTTTTGTGCACAGACATTTCCTTCCTCCCTAAAGTTGTGTCTCGGTTACACATGTCTTTGTGAAGTACAGGAAGGATGCCAGTGGCCTTCCTGTCTCTTCCCAGCGGCTGTCAGCTTGGATTGTTACGGCTATTCGCCTGGCTTACAGGATGGCTGGGAAGATGCCTCCACAGCACGTGAGGGGCCATTCTACAAGGTCTATGTCGACATCAGTTGCCTTTTTGAGGGGCGTTTCGCTTGACACAGTGTGCCGTGCGGCCATTTGGTCTTCACCTCTCACTTTCATCTCGCATTACAAGTTAGACGTGACGTCTCACAGAGAGATGGATTTCGGAAGGGCAGTCCTTTTTTCTATGGTGGCATGACTCCCACCGACCAAGGTCAGTAGCTCGCTAGTCTATCACATGTACGTATTCACAGTGACCACAACAGGGTAAATATGGGTTGCTTGCCTGTAACCATAGTTCCCTGAGTGGCCACCTGTGAATTCGTATATCCCCACACGTCCTCCCCTCTCGTCATGCCTCTAGTTTTTCTCTGTTGGCGTTCTGCGCGGCTGAGAGAGAACTGGAGGCTGAAGCCCCTCCCACTGGCTATATATGCTGTTGGGAGGGATGGGCGGGGCTTTAGTTGCTTTTTTTGGTAATTATTTCTAGAAGGTTCCGATGCTTACTGCGCAAGCGCAAGAGATATCACATGTACGAATTCACAGGTGACCACTCAGGGAACTATGGTTACAGGTAAGCAACCCATATTTTCTGGAGCTCCACTCTCCCCTCCTTCCTCCAATGAGGTCCATATCAGATTTTGTAAACTGCATTGCCTTTGGAGAAAGAGTCGTCCTTCCTTCTTTCTCAGAGGCAAGGCAGTATAAACAAACATAACATAAATTGAGCTGTTTGTTGGAGGCTGGATCCTCCCTTCTCCTCTCCTACTCTCTGGAGGTAAGACGGTATTTTTTTAAAGCCAAAGAATCATTGGCATATACAGTATTTTTTGATCATGTAATAATTGCACCTCCCTTTTTCTATAAAAAAAAAGAAAGAAAAAGTGTGACTGTTTTGTGATGAAATACAGTAGCTTCCAAGTTCCAAAGAAGCCTTGCTCAGGTCCGCTATTTCTCATCCTCATGCTTTTTCTTCCATCTACTTTTTGTTCAGGGTAATTTTGACATCTGCATATCTCCCAAAGATTATGAGAATCTGCCGCTGATGACTCAGCTCCTGCAAGAGAAGATAGAGACATATAATGCTGAGAGGTTTAAAAAAACAGAAAGCAAGACCGGTTTGGAGAACAGTGGGGTAAAGAGGCAAGAGCTGGCTCGATGTGGGCTTTATAGACTGGCGGGGCTTCTGCGAAGGACGGAGCCTGAAATGGGAACAGAGTTGGCCCTGAGAGCGCTGGATGTGGGAAATGTTGAAGAAGCACTCAACATTTGCAGGTTAGGAAACAAAGTCATGACTGGCCTTAACATCTTTTTTTCTGCTTCGCCATTACTTTTCAAGATACAGATTTGCAATATTCTTGCATTTTTTTAAGACAACCTCTTTTCTCATTAGGGATCTTTATGAACTTCACCACAATGAACAATTAGGGAAGTTGTTGTTCTTGGTATGCCGAAAGCTCTGTCACATATTGGCTTCTGGTGGTCCACTCGTGCCCAAAGGATTGAATCTTTCCGCAGTAATTCACAAAATGGCCGTTCAGGCCTTGATGGTCTGCAGTCCCGGTAACTCATTCTAATTATTAACTGATCGTTCATAACATTCTGATTGGGGAAATGGCTTCTAAAAGAGAAGGTTGGGGAAACTTCTGCTCAGAGAATGAGAGGCCGAGGTTCTGTGCTTGAAATGAGTGAAGGTTTTGGGATGCAGCATTGAAGGGGGGCTAAAATCAATGTGAGGAAGGGAAACCAAGAAGATGGCTATTTTCAGTGAGTGTTGTGGTTCAGCCACAGGCTGGAGATGAGGGGATTGTTCAGCCAGAAATTGTGAGGAACAATCGGCTTTCCAATGTAGGAAATGAGGGGATTTTGGATCATGATTCTTTCTGGGAGAATAGGTCTGTGTCTGGTCAGAAAGAAATGGCTTCAGAGCAGTGAGGAGATGGAGATGCTTTGGCATCAGAAGATAGGGAAGACTTTTCCCTTGGTCGTTCCTTGGCAACAGAAGATAAGGAGCTGGAAGGGAAAGATCTTTCCCCTGGGAAAACACCTGAGGTCAGTAGGCGTTTGAGACTCAATCTCCAAGAGATAAAACAGGAGACAATAATAACAATAACAACTAATTAACTTGAATTTAGACAGGTCTAGTTTTACTTTTTCACTTCATTCTCCTTGGGTGTGATATGTTCCAAACTCTTATATATTGAACAACAACAACCATTTATTTATATCCTGCCACCATTTCCCAGAAGGACTCTGGGTGGTTTACAGAAGCACACACAAGTGCCATAACACATAAAAGGAGAGGTCACATATTAAACAATGACAACAACAGTTTAGATAAAAACAATACATTACAAAAAGTCCAATTTAAAAATAAATAAAACACAGTACTAATGACCATTAAAACAAATAATGCAGCATCCCAGCCGCAGCCCAATTAAACCATTAAAGTGCTAGCAACAATATTAGATTGTTTGGTCCTTAGAGTAGCAGATGTCTTAACCATTTCTAAAGGCCTGCCTGAAGTGCCATGTTTTCAGCTCCTTGCAAAAACATTGTAATGTGGGGGCTTGCCTGATTTCCCTGGAGAAGGCATTCCAAAGCCAGGGGGCCACACAGAGAAGGCCCTCTCCCTCATCCCCACCAGCCGTACTTGAGATGGAGGCAGGACCGAAAGGAGGGCCTCCTTGACAGATCTTAATACTTGCGCAGGTTAATGGAGGGGTGGGGGAATGCGGTCACAAATATAGGCTGAACCCAAACTGTAGGGCTTTGTGGATTATAACCTGCACTTTGAATTGAGACCAAAAACTTGTCAGCAGCAAGTGGAGCTGCTTTAGTAGGGGCATGGCATGCTCCATATAGCTTGCCCCTGTTAGTAGTCTGGCTGCTGATCTTTGCACCAATTGCAGTTTCCAAGCTGTCTTGAAAGGCAGCCCCACATAGAGTGCATAGCAGTAGTCTATTCTAGGTGTAACTAAGGTGTGGACCACCATGGCCAAGTCAGGCTTTTCGAGGTACGGTCGCAGCTAGCGCACAAGCTTTCACTGTACGAAGGCCCTCCTGGCCACCGCTGACACCTGAGCTTCAAGTGTCAGCACCAAGTCCAGGAGGACCCCCAGGTGGTGGACTTGTGTCCTCAGGGGGAGTGTAACTCCATCAAGCACAGGTTGCCACCCTAGACCCAGACTGGTCTCACAACTGACCAGGAGGACCTCTGTCTTGTCTGGATTTAGCCTCAGCTTGTTAGCCCTTATCCAGTCCATCACAGCAGCCAGACACTGGTTCAGGATCTGGGGAGTTTCCTTGGATTGTGGTGGAAAAGAGTAGTAGAGTTGAGTGCCAACTGTGTAGAGATGACACCCAACTCCAAATCCTCGGATGGCAGCCTTTCCAATTGCATGTAATAAATGTGCTGCCAAACATAAATATGCAACCAATTCTTTATCAGACAAAAGCATGAAAAAATGTATATATAATAGTTCCAACTGTAGAAAGCATATCCAGGGATTGGCCATGCAGCAAAATAAAATCAAGTAAACATCAATGCCTTTGTTACGCCAACTCAACTGCACAAAATGCAAGCAAAAATGTTTAAAATCATAAAGAAGACAGCAAAAATAACTGCAATGGGAAGCATACGCACTATAGAAGTTCTTAGTATTTACAGTGTATGTTTTTTCTGTAGAAAATTTTGAAACTATTGCTTCTTCTTACAGATCTTCTCTTTGATGCCATGGAGCTTTCCAAATATACCTTGTTGGCCCATGAACTTTTGGAAAAGTGCCAGATTGAAGACACTGGATTTATACTGAAGGTAATGCAGGGCTCATTTTTTTACTCAGATATAAGCCTTGCTGGTTTTAGTTGTGCTTCTAGAGAAAGACATAGGACTGTTGCCTTCCTCTTCCATTTTAAAGCCCAGAATGCTAGAGGAGTCCCTGGTCTCCACCACATGGAGCAAAAGCAGATTGCTGGATATTGACATTTTTATAGTTCCTATTTTTAAAAAATCCATACAGTGGATCTGTTCCAGATTATTTTCTGGCTATTTGGTGTGATTTTAATAACTGTTTTTAAATCGTGTTGTTTATTGGTTGGCTTTAATATAAATGTTATTATATTAGCGATGTTTAAGTTTTTATGCTTTATGTCTAAATGTTCTTTTATGTGTATGTTTTAATTTGGTTAGGTTAATTTATAGTTATATGTTATTGTCTGGCACATGTATGTACGGCATTGAATTTTGCCTTTATAATGTTGGAAAGGTATATAAATGTAGTAAATAATAAATAAATAAATATTTTGGACACCTGCCATCATAATGATGATGATGTATTTACTGCCTGCTACTCTTTGCGGCTTAACGCGGAGTACAATAGGGTTAAAACACAATACTGTTAAAATATGTATATATAAGAATATATATATATATATATATATATATATATACACACACACACAGTATATATATATACACACACACACACGAGACCACACCAATAAAATGTAACATTTCATTCCTGCCCTTGAAATGCTTTGTTAAAGCTTTTAACTTGTAATTATGTGATGATATATATGTATGTTTTTATAGCTATTGTAAGTCGCTCGGAGCACTTTGGTGGAGAGCAACTCATGAAAAAATAATAAATTGAAATGAAATGAAATGAGTTTCTTTTTAATTCTGAGATCTATCAGAACTAAAAACAAGGGTAATACTAAAATCTGTAAAAAGTATACTAGTTCCCCCACCCAAAGCTTGGGGGGAAAGTATTAATTATTATTATAACCAATAATAATAATAATGCAGCCTTCCCCCATTTTACAGGGAAAGCACTCCTATAAAAATCCTCTGCCATTCAGTATAAACATTTGAAATCTAATTAAGTTGTGCTAGTCCATCATTGTCCAAAGTTTCTTAAATGTGGGTTGGATATATATATATATATATATATATATATATATATATACACACACACACACACACACACACACATACATACAGAATGCATATATACAGAATGTATATATGGGCAGTATTCATATTTTTGGTCTTCTTTGTGTCCTCAAACATTTGCCCATAGGGAATGTATAGATATACGGTCTTCCATATTGTACAGGGAATGGCCAGGGAGCAGTCCAAACCAGTTGGGTTCCTTCTTGACTCTTCTGGCTTCCCTAGAAGAAGAAACGAGAAAGAAGCAGAGTTCCTTGGCTGCTGAAGACCTGCCAGGATGAGCCTTTCCTTCTTTGACTCTTTCTCCCATTTTTACAAAAATGATTTTCTCCTGTGTTTAGGAGACTTCTTTGGGAGCCGACAAAGACCCTTTCATAGAGTGGACCTTTGATGAATTTTTCACCGAAGATGGGGCTGTGCTGGACCCATTAACTGTGCTCCCACCTTTATACAAAACTACTTCTGCCATCCTGACAAGTAATTTTTTTCTTGTTTCCACACTCCTCCATTTTTAATATCCCTGTTTATTATTATTATTATTATTATTATTATTATTATTAAATTTGTATAACAGAGTCTCTTTCATTGGCAGTTTATTTACCCTTTTTTGTCTTTGGCAGAATCGAAAATGCATCCTGTGAAATTTACCCATTCAACAGTTAGCCCCTTTGAACAAGGTACAGCATGAGCAAACCATTATCTCTACAGCAAGAAAAATACACATTTTCAGTCCAAAGCACAAACTCAGGGAGAGTGTTCCTCAGTGCTTTAAATTCACAAGGATAATAGTACAGAATGCTGAATTCATCAAATATCGTCAAATTTAACTTGCATTGCTGTTTGTGAAGGAATTTTTGAAATGGCTAATTCCGTTGAAAGGTTTATTATTTAGTTTTGAAAGAAATTCTAGAAGAATATTTATTTATTTATTTATTGTGTCAGAAGTGAATTGAGGGTACAGTTATAATGTATTTTAAAAACACAAAGTTAAAAACTTGGCATTGTACTAGATTTCCTCTGACCAGAAGTTGGCCACTTGGGATACCTCTGGTGACTCTGTAAGAAGGTCCTCCATTGTTTATGTGGCAGGACTCAGACCGCATTGTAGTTCAGTGGTCTGTGGTTTGCACTTCTCCACACACGCATGTCATGGACTCCACTTTGTAGCCCCATTACTTAAGATGGGCTCTGCATCTCATGGTATCAGAGTGCAGTCTGTTCAGTGTCTTCCAAATTGCCCAGTCTTCTGTGTGCCCAGGGGGAAGTCTCTCATCCGGTATCAGCCATGGATTGAGGTTCCAAGTTTTAAACTGCCACTTTTGGACTCTTGCTTGCTGAAGTGTTCCTGCAAGTATCTCTGTGGATCTTATAAAGCTATTTCCTGATTTAAGGCATTGGCTTGCTGGCTGATATCCGAACAAAGGATGGGCTGGAGATGTCACTGCCTTAATCCTTTCATTACTGGTTGCTACTTCCCGACAGATGTCAGGTGGTGGAATACCAGCTAAACAGTATAATTTTTCTAGTGGTGTTCAGCGTAGACATCCTGTGATAATGCAGCATGTCTCATTAAGAGCCACATCCATTGTTTTAATGTGGTGAGATGTATTGCACCCCAGATCATGTGTACTCAGCAGAAGAGTAGCAAAGGTTAGATGTCTTCACTGTATCTGGTTGTGATCCCCAGGTTGTGCCAGTCAGCTTAGGTATTATATTATTTCTACCACCCACTTTTTGCCTGATAATCAAGCAGTGCTTCTTGTGAGTCAGAGCACGGTGCAGTGCAAGTCCCAGGTATTTTGGTGTACTGCAATGCTCCAGTGGCATTCCTTCCCAGGTAATCCTCAGAGCTCAAGATGCTTGTCTGTTCTTAAGGTGAAAGCACGTGTCTATGTTTTAGATGGATTAAGAATCAGCTGGTTTTCCCTGTAATAGGCAGTATTAGCACCTAAAGCTTCGGAGAGCGTCTGTTCAATCATTTCAAAGCTCCCTGTTTGAGCGGTGATGGCACTATAGTCTATCGTCAGCATAGATGAAATACTCTGTCCCTTCTGGCAGTGGCTGGTCATATGTGTAAAATGTAAATTCTGGGAGAATATCTCGTATTTGATAGTGGTTGGTACAAATGGCAAAAAAGAGAGGCCTCCCACATTCATATGTTTGGATCCCATGCTGTTTGTTTGATATAATGAACTATTTTACATTGCCTTCCCCAGACTTGTAGTTTCCAAATGCCTTGGTCTGCAATCCTCAGAATTCAACCTCTACCTGTAAATGGTGGGAAATACCTGGTAATTGCCACGTTGGGACATGCTTCTCTAATGCATGTTGGACGACAATCTCAAAAGTGTTTAATTGCTGATTTCATATTTCCCTTCCAATCTACCATCCTGGCAACATGTATCTCAGGCTAAATCGACATTCCCATATAATACAGTCACAGAATTCAGATGAACTGCATCGAACTGGATTATATGGCAGTGCAGACTCATATAATCCAATTCAAGGCAGTCAAGTTGTGTTCTGAAACTGCATGATTTGACAGTGTAGATGCAGCCTTAGTCTCTCACCCATCAAACATGGATTGTTGCATTAGAGAACATTAATAAGGAATCAGAGTTTTAATAGCTGGATGCATAGTTCTCTGAATCCTTGATGTTTTTTAATTACTAATCCAGTGCTATCTTGCTTTGCATCATCTTTCTGGGTATTTTTTGGCATCTGAGTAACATTCCCAAGTCAAAGGTGAATTTGTAGTCTTTATTCTCCCACAGAGGCTTGTTAGCAGATATTTTCTCCTTAATTTTCAAGATAAAAAACATCTTCAGCATCAGAACATCTTCTCAAATTTTTCTCCTTCTGTAGGAAGGAACCTTTGTGTTTCCTGTATGCACCCCATCTCTGTTTTGCTCAATAAGCTCCAGGAAGGCAGTCAATGTGAGTTCGCTTTGAAACTAGCCATCATCTCTTCAGGGTCCTTGTTCCAGAACGTAACTGCAAGCCACATGGATACAGGCCTGGGCACAAAGGTAAGGGATAAAACATGAGACGCACTACTGTATTTTAATATATATGTATTGAGATAGTGTGTTTTAATTTTATAGTATGTATTTTATGGTGATGTATTTTAATTGTGTTGTGCCCTGCTTCAAGCCATGAGAAGAGTCTGGTAACAAATTAATAATAATAATAATAATAATAATAAAATAATTATTATTACTACTACTATTACTACTACTATTGTATTTCATTGCATAACAGTCACACTTTGTATCCTTTTAAATTGAAAAAAGGGAATGTGACTATTACATGATGAAAAAAATCTGCCTTTGATTCTCTGATTTCTGAGAATCAGCTCCAAATAGCTTTGTAACTATTATGTGAGGAACACAGAAATACCGATTTTGCTAGCCAGAAAAAGGGACTGCGGCCATTATTGGCGGTAACTATTATGTGATGAAATATGGGTATTAATGCAACACGGTGTGCTTTAGGTTTGTGTTAGTACCAAACTAACAAAGATAAAAGGCCTTTCACCTCCCCAGCAAATACTTCAGTTGCCCTACTGCTAAGAGGCTAGTTCACTTTGGGCGGGGGTGGGAGGTGCATTCTTATAATGTCCTGTATGCTGCCTTCAGAACCATAGGATCAGAAGGTGGGAGCACTGAACCTTTGAAATAAATACATGAAAGCATTTATATTATTGGAAGGTTTGTCTTGGCATCATCACCAAACATTTCTCAAGAGAATGGATGACATGGACATGTGAAAGGCTTTCTTTGCAGGGGCGCCAATGCATTTTTCTATGTCTCTCAGGTGTGTGAACAGAAGGCACAAGATGCGGAGCACAAAGCGTTTCTCTACAAAATGTTGCAGAGCTCGACTTCAGTAACCAAAGGCATTGTGATAGACCTGTTGCACAAGGTGACTCAAGACTATACTGTGCTGTACAGGAATGAAAGGAGTATTGCAATGGCTGTAGAGGACCTCCAATCTTGACCTTTTTCCTAATGGCATGGTCTTGGGTTGGCTGGGTTTTATTATTTGGGACCTCTTTCATAATTCTAGTAGTTTTTGCTTTTGCTTCTCTTATTGCTTGGGTTCTGTTGCTGGCTCTCTGTTCTTGGCTAAGTAAGAAGTCAAGTATTAAGTCTGTTTTTAATTCATGTGGTCCATGCTTCACTGAGGTAGCACCAATCGTTAGTCTGTGCCTGGATGTCTCTTCATACGAGAATGAACATAGTACTTCCATCTTTTTTTCTTTGTCTATAGGTTTTCAATAGTCATCCTATAGATCACACACTTGCCCTCGGTTATTGCACTGTGTTGCCGAAAGAAATGAGATTTCAAATGCTTTGGGACATTGTGAATAAGACGTCACAAAATTACAGCAAAATCCAGGTAGGTCTTGGATCCCCTTTTTCATTATGTGAATTTGTCAAACAACATTCGGTATTTTGTGGCCTTCTGGAATCTGATTCCCATCAAAAGTCATGATGATGGACCACCAATGACCTTAACTTCACTGTAGTCCCCAGAACAATAGATTTGTGGGTTAAATGGAACTTAACTAAGTGTTGGCAAGTTCCTAATTTTATTTATTTATTTATTTATTTGATTTATACACCGCCACTCCCTACGGCTCGGGGCGGTTTACACAATTAAAATGGAAACACAATGTAAACAACGATTTAAAACAGTAAACAAGATTATCTATTACAAGCATAACTCAAAGGCCTGCTGGAAAAGGAAGGTTTTACAGGCTTTACGGAAGGACATCAAATCCTGCATCACCGGAGTTTCAGGAGGGAGGGCATTCCACAATGTAGGAACGATGACTGAAAAGGCTCTCCGCCTGGTGGCAGTTAGGCGGAAGTTCTTCATGCTAGGTATTTCTAGAAGATGTTGATCATCAGAACATAGCGATCTCTGGGATTTATAGGGACTTAAGCGATCCCTCAGGTACACTGGCCCCAGACCATGCAAGGCCTTAAAAGTTAGAACTAACACTTTGAAGCTGATCCGGTGCTCAATCGGCAGCCAGTGCAGCCGCTGGAGAATTGGAGTTATGTGGCATCTCGCCGGCTCCCCAGCGAGCAGCCGCGCCGCAGCATTCTTCACTAGCCTGAGCTTCCGGGTCAACACCAAAGGCAGGCCAATGTAGAGAGCGTTACAGTAATCAAGCCTTGAGATGACTCTACTCTAGTTACAAATGACAATTGGATGTAAATATACTCTTGGCTCCTTCTGGTATATCATTTGGGGCAATCTATAGAAGCCTTGAAGGATCCCAAGGGCAGAAATTGACTCCTGACCTGCCACCACAGTGGTCCATTCTGGGTTTCGTCCGACATAAGATCTGGACTAGTCTTACTCAGTTTTCCTTTATGACAAGCGGGGAAAGAGTTTTCTTCTCTGGGGACTTCTCCAGTGGATATGGGCTACATTTCACAGGTCTGGATCTCTTGTCTTGCTTCCTTTTGCTATATTTTGGGTGTCCCACTGAAGACACTTTAAATGGGAGTATACCATTTGCAACCAATATTTCCCACTGACCTCAATTTACCAAGAATATTCCCTGCTTTAGAGGCATAGTGCTAAAGAAACATTGCCTTGCATCTGTACAAAAACCAGAAAATGTTAATAGAAAATTAGAAATGAAGGGCAGAAATGATGTGCGAGGCAGGGAAGGTGGATACCGGGGTGAAGGATAGGTGTTGCGTTTATGGCGGGAAATGTAGCAACCCAGCCTCCAGTCCCGGCCCCGGCCCCAGCCCCGACTCCAGCCCCCAGCTCAGCCAGGGGGATCAGGGGACGCCCCGGGGGTCCCAATTGCTCTGGACCCAATTGATGGGGCTTCAGGTGAAATGGATGAGGGGGCTGCTGGGCCGGCATCTCCTACAGAGAGCTTGCAATGGGAAGATGATTGGCCCGATGCTTACGAGGATGAGGAAGGTCAGTCTGACCAAGATGTAGATAACTGGTATGAGAGACCAGGTGGGAGAGGTTCCCAAGAACGAATCTGGGAACCCGCGGGGGCTGAGTCCATGGAGACAGATTTGGAGGATGCTTCTCATGAAGATAGTGAGACAGCTGTGGAATGGGAGGGAAGGAGCTTTGACCGCAGAAGGAGCATTGAGGCCCATAGAAAGGAATGGCGTCAAAGCCTAGAGCATCGCTGGGCTCACAAAGGAGGAGATTAAATATACGTTCCGTGGGAACAGATCCTCCGTTGAACGGCCACTTCTGATCTGAAGGAAGTGAAGCGTTCCTGATTCCTGAAGCCAGTGTTGGCTTGCCTTGCCTTGCCTTGCCTTGCCAAGAACTACCTTGGACCTTGGACCTTGCTTTGCCTTGATCAACGGAGACTCTATTGCCTTTGATTCGCTTTGTTTTTATGGACTTGTTTTTGAGAGATTCCCTGGATTTTTACTTATACCTTTATTGCCAGCTATTTTGGACTAATTGCTTTTTACTTGGACATTCTACTTTCACACCTGTTCTTTATTATTCAATAAATAGTTAATTGATCAATTGTCTCTGTGTGTGTGATTAAGGGGCCGGGCCAGGACCCAGCATCGTGACAGGAAACTACAGCTGTTGGGATAAGAGAGTAACATGCCAATTGGGGAGGTGCTAAGATCTGCTACAACCAGCAACAAACAAGGGTCAAAACTCCAGTATATTTCTGGGACAACTGGATGGAGCAGCAGCAACAGCCATAGTGCAGTGTGTGAAATCTCCAAACAATATGTCCCCATATTTTCAGGACCTTTTGAGCAGCCAGAGGATCCTTAATGTGGAGTAGGCCTTGAAATAGGTAGCGAGAAGTGTGAATGTACTTCAAAAGGGCTCTCCACACTGAAGGGATCCTTGAGCATTTGAAGTGAGAGAAGGTGAACAAAAGAGCCGAAGGGTTGGGTTCTTCAAGAAAACCTAGCACTTGTCTCTTCTCATAGTTGTTTCTTTCTCCCTTGAATAGGCTGTCGGTGTTGTCGGAGTGCAGCTCAGCCTTCTCAGCAACATGACAAAGGAGCAGAAAGACTTTGAAGACTTGATCACTGATGGGCAATGGGGCCTAGAGCTTGAGAAACTTGGCGTGAGTGCTGCTCATTCTTCTGATGTTGGAATAATAATAGTAGTAGTAGTAGTAGTAGTAGTAATTTTATTACCTGTGTCTCACCGTGGCTTGCAGCAGGACACAACATTATTGAAAAAAGAGATTTATTTATTTATTGTGTCAGAAGCGTATTGAGGGTACAGTTTTGTATTGGATGGGGTTACACTCCCCCTGAAGATCCAGGTTCGCAGTCTGGGAGTGATCCTGGAGTCATCACTGAGCCTGGAACCTCAGGTCTCGGTGGTGGCCAGGGGAGCTTTTGCACAGTTAAGAGTCGTGTGCCAGCTGCGCCCGTACCTTGGGAAGTCTGCTCTAGCTACGGTCGTCCACGCTCTGGTCACATCCCGAATAGATTACTGCAGCGCACTTTACATGGGGCTGCCTTTGAAGACAGTTCGGAAACTGCAATTAGTCCAACGGGCGGCAGCCAGATTACTAACTGGAGCTACATACAGGGAGCATACCACCCGCCTGTTGTGTCAGCTCCACTGGCTGCCTGTCCAATTCTGAGCTCAATTCAAAGTGCTGGTTTTGACCTTTAAAGCTCTATACGGTTCTGGCCCAGTTTACTTGTCCGAACGCATCAGCCGCTATGTCCCACCTCGTAATTTAAGATCATCCGGGGAGGCCCTGCTCTCGCTCCCGCCTACTTCTCAAATGCGGTTGGTGGGGACGAGAGATAGGGTCTTCTCAGTGGTGGCTCCCTGTCTGTAGAACGCACTCCCAATTGATATACGATCAACCCCATCCCTCCTGGCATTCAGGAAAAAAGTGAAATCCTGGCTATGGGACCAGGCGTTTGCACATTAGCACGATGCAGCACTTTAGATTGGATTGTAATGGCAAGCTGCTGGACGTGGTCCAATGCTTTTACTATGGACGGAATACTGTTTTTAACTTACGTATGTGAATGTATATGATGTATTTTAATGCTAATTGTATTTAATGTATTTTAATGCTAACTGTATTTTGATGTATTTTAATTCTGAATGTTTTTGGTTTTCTATTATATGTATACTGTGTTTTTGGCATTGAATTGTTGCCGTTGTTAGGCCGCTCTGAGTCCCCCCTCGGGGGTTGAGAAGAGCGGGGTAGAAATGGTGGAAATAAATAAATAATAATTCTAATGTGTTTAAAAACACAAAGTTAAAAACTTGGCATTATACTAAATGTCCTTTGACTAGAAGCTATCTACTTGGAGTGCCTCTGGTGTCACTGTAAGAAGGTCCTCCATTGTGCATGTGGTGGGGCTTTGACTGCATTGTAGTACATGGTCTGTGGTTTGCTCTTCTCTACACTTGCATGTCATGGAGAAGAGCCCCATTGTAGCCCCTTTTCTGAAGATTGCCTCTGCACTTTGTGGTGCCAGAGCACAGTCTGTTCATCGCCTGCCAAGTCACCACAACTTCTTTGTGCTCATGAGGGAGTCTCTCATCCAGTATCAGCCATGGAATGAGGTTCCAGGTTTGAGCCTGCCACTTTTGGACTCTCACTTGCTGAGGTGTTCCTGCGAGTATCTCTGTAGATCTTAGAAAGCTATTTTTTATTGATTTAAGGCTGGTTGATATCCGAACTGGGGATTGGCTGGTTCTTAGTTCTTTCACTCTTTTAGTGTGGTGAGATATGTTCCACACTGGGTATGGGTATTCAGCAGCAGAGTAGCAAATCGCAAGGGCAGATGTCTTCTCTGTGTCTGGTTGTGATCTCCAAGTTGTGCCACTCAGTTTTTGTACAATATTCTAGCACCTACCTTTTGCTTGATAGTCAAGCAGCGCTTCTTCTAAGTCAGAGCATGGTCCAGAGTGACTCCCAGGTATTTTGGTGTGCTGCAATGTCCCAGTGGTGTGCTGCATTGTAGTCAGTGGTCTGTGGTTTGCTCTTCTCCACACTTGCATGTCATGGACTCCACTTTGTGACCCCATTTCTTAAGGCTAGCTCTGTGTCTCGGGGTGCCAGAGCGCAGCCTGTTCAGCGCCTTCCAGGTCACCTAATTTTCTGTGTACCCAGGAGGGAATTTCACATCCAGACACAGTCACTGATTGAGGTTCCGGGTTTTATAACCTTCCACTTTTGGACTCTCACTTGCTGAGGTGTTCCTGCACGTATCTCTGTAGATCTTAGGAAGCTGTTTCTTGATTTAAGGCATCGGCATACTGGCTGTTATCCATGGCTGGCTGTTATCCATCTCCGGATGGGCCGGAGATGTCCATGCCATGGTCCTTTCATTGCTGGCTGAGAAACAGTATATATTCTCCAGCAGTGTGGGACATACAGTAGACATTCTGTGATGCTGCTGCATGTCTCATTAAGAGCCACATCCACTGTTTTAACATGGTGAGATGTATTATACACTGGGCATGCATATTCAGCAGCGGAGTAGCAAAGCACAAGGGCAGATGTCTTCACTGTGTCTGGTTGTGATCCCCAGGATGTGCCACTCAGCTTTCATATGATATTAATTCTAGCACCCATTTTTTGCTTGATATTCAAGCAGTGCTTCTTGTAAGTCAGAGTACGGTCCGTAGTAACTACCAGGTATTTTGATGTGCTGCAATGCTCCAGTGGGGTTCCTTCCCAGGTCATCCTCAGAGCTCGAGATTCTTGTCTGTTCTTAAGATGAAAAGCACACGTTTGCATTTTAGATGGATTAGGAATCAGCTGAATTTTCCCTATAATATGTAGTAAGAGCATCTAAAGCTTTGGAGAGCTTCTGTTCTTCCTGCTTGAGCAGTGATGGCACGATTATCAGCATAGATGAAACTTTCTGTCCCTTCTGGCAGTGGCTGATCTCTTGAAACAAGAGATGAAACACTATTAAAAGATATACAGAGTTAAAATACAAGTTAAAATCCACGGATAAGATGCAAATTAAAACTCAAAACTTATGATTGACCGGGAACCTGGCAAGCGTGGCTGGTTGGGAGGTTTCTGGGCATCTGAGTCCCCCCTTTGATGATAAACCTTTTCAAAATTGCCACTGGGCAGAGAGAAGACTTGACTATAATATTTGAAATTGTCTGGGCTCAGTGTTATTTAACATAGGAACATGTGGCGTGTTTAATGTGATGCTGTGTTTGTCTTTAGATTTCTTTCCAGAGTGTCTTCAGAATGCCATTGGTAAGGAAGAAGGCATTTCTGACGACATTGGTCAAGCATCCAAATGTGGAGACTGA